>CM021106.1:226645697-226776027 GCA_007115665.2 Sequoiadendron giganteum
TAAGGGTTTAGGGTTTATGGTTAAGGGTAGAGGTGAGAGAGATAGAGGAAGTGATTGAGGGAGAGAGATCTGAGAGAGGGAGAGGGGGTAAGAGAGAGAGAGAGAGAGGGTTTAAGGGTTTAAGGGTTTAGGGTAGAGGGGAGAGAGATAGAGGGAGTGAGTGAGAGAGAGAGTGAGGGAGTGAGAGAGGGATAAAGGGTAGAGGGTTAAGGGTTAAGGGTTAAGGGGAGAGGGGAGAGAGATATAAGGAGTGAGTGAGTGAGAAAGAGAGACCTGAGAGAGGGAGAGGGGGTAGCAAAGAGAGAATTGAGAGAGAGAGAGAGAGGAAGGAAGTGGGAGAGAGATAAAGGGTAGAGGGTTAAGGGTAGATGGTAGAGGGTTTAAGGGTTTAAGGGTTAAGGGTAGAGGGTAGAGGGTTGATGGTAGAGGGGAGAGACATATAAGGAGTGAGTGAGTGAGCAATAGACTTGAGAGAGGGAGAGGGAGTAGGAGGGAGAGACTTGAGAGAGAGAGTATATGGTTAAGGGTAGAGGGTAGAGGGTTGATGGTAGAGGGGAGAGACATATAAGGAGTGAGTGAGTGAGCAATAGACTTGAGAGAGGGAGAGGGAGTAGGAGGGAGAGACTTGAGAGAGAGAGTATATGGTTAAGGGTAGAGGGTAGAGGGTTTAAGGGTTTAGGGTTTAGGGTTTAGGGTTAAGGGTAGAGGGGAGGGAGATAGAGGGAGTGAGTGAGTGAGTGAGAGAGACTTGATAGAGGGAGAGGGGGTAGGAGGGAGAGACTTGAGAGATAGAGATAGAATTAAGGGTAAAGGGTATAGGTTTTAAGGGTTTATGATTAAGGGTAGAGGGGAGAGAGATAAAGGGAGTGAGAGAGAGAGGGAGGGAGGGAGTAGGAGAGAGATAGAGAGTAGAGGGTTAAGGGTAGAGGGGAGAGATATAGAAGGAGTGAGTGAGTGAGAGAGAGAGACTCGAGAGAGGGAGAGGGGGTAGGAGGGAGAGACTTGAGAGAGAGAGGGTTAAGGGTTTAAGGGTTAAGGGTAGAGGGGAGAGAGATAGGAGTGAGTGAGTGATAGAGAGACCTGAGAGAGGGAGAGGTGGTAGAAGGGAGAGACTTGAGAGAGAGAGATTGTGGCATGCTAATGATGTTTTGAAGGATTGTGGCATACATGCCCACCAACATCTTCAAGAGAGTTCTTATCAAAAAATTATGTGAAAGAGAGGATGGCCAAATATTCTATAGGAAACTATGCTTGGATGGTTCATGTCAATGTTGTGGTGGTTTGCAACGTATACTAGTATGTCAACATATGGAAAGCACACATGCGGTGGGAAAGCAACTAGTAGAGTTCAGGAAGTATAAAAAAATGGCATACGTTACAAAAGATAGTAATCAAGCAAAAAGGTGTGATTTGGTTATTCAGAAGATTCCAGCGTATTAGTTTATGTCTACATTTCATGACAATATAGTGTATGAGTATGCAAGGCATACCCATAGAGCTCGATGGTTGTACTTGCAATTCAAGTTATGCAAGGATACCTTTCCACTTGGTAGAATAGTTTCAATGGTTGACTTTGCAAAGAACTACACTCTGCAGCCACAACGTGAGGTGCAGTCACAATATTACAACTCCACATAGGTTTCTATATTTGTGCACATAACATTCATTCATGCAGTTGATAGTACAAAGGACCAAAGGAAGGTATTGAGGGAGTACCACTTTTATATTAGTGATGATCACACACATTCTCTAGAGTTCATGCAAGGTTGCTTGTAATTTTTCTACAATGATTTGGCTCAAAGGGGCATAGCATACGGTCAATGTATAATATGGTCGGATAATTGTGTAACACAATTCAAGAACTTGCACATGTTCTACTGGTTGAGAAAGATGCATGTCATTATAGGTTTTTAACATATGTGAAACTTTTGTGAGGACGGGCATGGAAAGGGGGAGCATGATGGTGCAAGAGCATGTGTTAAAAGAGCATTAGCACGAGAAGAGTTAAACTATAAAGACAATGCAAAGTTGACATATGAAAAATCAATCATCGAGTGGTGTAATGCTTCAATGGGTCCAAGTAATGAAGGTAAGTCTTCAATTTGTATTTTTTTTTGGTTGATGGATGATACTAACATTGCACCATATGAGGATTGTTGTACACTAACATGATCGAGTGAGCTACACTCTTTCCTTAGCTCAAATGCAGGTTCATGGAGTATACATACATGGAAGATGGCATGCTTTTGTTCTTCATGTACAATGCAAGCCTGGGATGAGTGTGAGTCAAAGGAGTGGGTTGAGAAATGGTTGTTAAGTTATCTTAGCCCACTTCACACGTATCACCCTCCGACAACATTAGAACTAACACAGATGGAATCATTGATTGACTTTGACCACATATCATATCTAGTTCAATCAGGTAATATATCTACTTGCATAGTTTTTGAACCTCCTATTGTTATCTTACTTTGTAGTGTATTTGTAATGTTGACTAATTTCATCTAATTTGCTGCACATATCAATGTAGGGCATGTTTATGCAGTTATTGTAGATGAAGACAACAAAGAGGGAATAGATTATTACTTGTGTTGTTGTGTCAAGGCCAAAAAGAAATTGGAGGCCCCAATTATAGATGGAGAAAACATCAAATACCCTATAGGCTCAGTTGTTGTTACTCTAACATGGCTTAGAAGGTACCCACATAAGGCTGTTAATGTTTGGCTATTTTAGAACTTTGACTCGCATCAAAAGATTCTTCATTACTTGAACCTTGTCGTGGCATCCAATGTTCGTTTGATCAAATATGGGGGTAGACCTTTAAACAAGACCTTATGGAAGGTGCGTGAGTCTGACCATGAAGCAATACTTGACACAATAAAGAGTAGAGTAGACCCGGATGGTTCGTTGGATTAATTTGTAAGTATGCACATTAATTTGTATGATGCCAATGCTATGATTCCAATGCTATCATCTAATGTTTATATCATGTATCTAGATGATTGATGAAGTTATCAGACTTGCAAATGTAGCACACTTTATGTTTAGAACTATGGCAAAGGATACCAAGTTCAATGTTGTTTTATTTTTTCTCAAAAATATGCAGAAAAATGTAGGATATTCTCAATAGATTAGTAAACTAAGTGGAAGATTAAATTGTGTCATTTTTATAACAGGTTACAAGTTTCCAAAAGGTTGGAAAATAATAGTTTGGTTACGTTCTATTCATGTTCATCCTCATTACTTTGAGGACCCTCTAAAGTTTAATCCTGATAGATGGGAGGTATGCTTGATATTCATATAAAAATTACTTTTTAAGATATTCAATGGACTAGATTGACTGGTGATAAGTTATAAGATATTGCATAATTGAGCACACAAGTTTTAGATTATTGACATATCACATGTTTATTTGAATTGATTATGTGATTATTAATATTTACAATCTCTTTTCTTTGTTTAGGTGGGAGCTAGTAAACCCAAATAAAGTTATAAAGTATACACCAAATACAAGACTAGCAGATGGTACTAAATTATTCATTTGAAGTTAACGTCATCATGACCACCTATGGTGTAGACATTATAAAAGTGTGTGTGAAGCTTAGTGAGGGAGTTTCAAGTTATTCATTTGAAGTTAACCTCATCATGAGCACCTATGATGTAGACATTATAAGAGCATCTCAAATGTATGAGTGCCATTGTAAAATATATATGAGAATGGAGTACCTAAGGCATCCTTGAATCCTATTTTTTGTTATTATGAGAGAATCTTATAAGTTGAGTTTGTGTGCATAAAAATGGGGCACATTGATTCAATATTTGATTTAAGTGGGGTGTTGTAATTCACATAGGTTGATTTTTTTCATGATTTTGTATTACCACTTGATAGTTTTGAGAAATCATTGTGCCTACAAGTAAAATCACTTGGGTGTCATATTGGTGTATGAAGCATATTAGACAATTATAGCACGAACATAATAATTAGGACTGCCAAATAAATCTCATTTTATTGTAAACATCATATTATTAATATAGCGAGTGTAATAACCATTGATGGTTACCAATCATTATTTTTCTTCTTTTATTCTCTCCCTATTATAACTAGAACCAAATTGACTAGCTTATTATTAAAACTTCGTTTATTGAAACAAATCAACCTAATGATTATATATCAATATCAATATAGCATACCATCTATTCACATAAACATTTAAGAAGTTCAATTTGTAAACATTTTTTTATATTGGAGCCTACTAAAAATGGATTTTGGTTTGGTGATTAAGTGCTATCACACCCACTTTCAAAATGGTTCCATCCAAGGATAACCCTAGAGATCTCAATGTAAAGGAGAAAGAGATCTTGCAATAGGGGTGTCCTAGGGGCTGATTATGAATTAATGAGGGGTTCACCACCAAGTTTAGACTTGGAAAAGATATTGAAATGCAAGATGCAACACTAAACCTTAGTTGAATGCAATGCAACACTAAATGACCTAGAAAAGTGAATGAAATGAAGCAAACATTGTAGAAAGGAAGAGGTGCACTTGGAAATCTAGAATTGGCTAGAAGGAGGTCTGGAACACTAGAAATTCTACTTTTATGGCTGACTGGGATTCATTCATCAATCTGGGAAAATCAGTCCAAATTTTGGAAAACAGTGTGAGAACAAGAATCTGCCAAATGGGTATCTGAATTTGCAAAAATCTAAAAATTTACTGGAACTGGGACTCGTTCGCCAAAAGTGGTGAATTAGTCTAGTTAGGCTTTTTTGAAGCTTCAAAGTCTGAATTTGCTCTCCTCGGTCTGCTCAATCTGCCTCTGCAAGTTTCTGGATCTGAATCTTCGATTTGCAACTTGTAGGTCTTCTCCAAGGTTCTCCAAGGCTTGTTGACAACTTTGACAACTTTAAACTCTTGACAACTTTTCTCCAATCTTGCTCCTTAGGAAATCTGCAACCTAGACCTGCAAATCACACTCAATGAAGAGGAAAAAATGTTGTTGGGTTAGTGGATAGGGGTTTTCCTTGGTCAAATCCCTTTTTGGTAGTTAAACCTTGAAATAGAATGAAAATGAATAGAGAATGATGAATGAAGAAATGACAATGTTGCAACTCACCAAAATCCTTCAATAAAGTGTTGCAAATATTTTTGAAATGGATGTAGATCTTGATCCTTTCTTGAATGAAGTTGATCTTGAATGAAACACTTGCTTGAATTATAAAATTCTACATCACAATTGTTAGCACAATGACAAACATGATGCATGAATACTTTGGCATGATGATTGATGCTTGAAGAATGCTCTAGAATGCTTGATAATCTGCCCTTGAATACTCTTGAATTCTCTTGTAAATGTTTGAATGCTCTTGTGAACTCAATTTTCTATAAGGATCACTTGATTGCTTGTTAGGATGAAAATGAGTGAAAGAACCTTGTATTTATACTCGATTATGCAATAATTCCCAAAATTACAACACTACAAGCTGACATCAGATCTAGGAGAATAAAATCCTACCAAGAATTTGAATTAATTTTGATTTTGGGACACACATGACTCATTCACCCAAGGTGGCAAATGATTCCCATAAGATATAATGTATGGGACCAAAAAGAAAAAGTGCTTAGAAATGTGTGAAAACAGGTTCGAGACCAAAAGATCCAGGTGGGACTCATTCACCCAAGGTGGTGAAGGAGTCCCAAATCACTAAATCTAGTCACTCAAGCCTAAAACACCTGAATTATGATTGGCTAATGATTTGTTTCGAGATTATCCTTGAAAAGATGCAATAATAGGGCCAATTAAAGCATAAGAAGGCCCAATTATTAGTGACAGCCTAGAAAAGTGTGACGTTACAACACTTCACAACACTCCAAATAAGGCAAGATTAAAG
The DNA here is from genome assembly GCA_007115665.2 of Sequoiadendron giganteum. NCBI lineage: Eukaryota > Viridiplantae > Streptophyta > Pinopsida > Cupressales > Cupressaceae > Sequoiadendron > Sequoiadendron giganteum. The sequence continues at coordinate 226,651,587 of CM021106.1, forward strand.
TTAATTTTGATTAAAAAGAGGTTCATTAGGTTGATAAGACCTTAAAAAAGTGTGAAAGTTCATGTCACAACACCTCACAACACTTTAGAAAGGGTACCATTTAAATCCATTAGTTCACAAGGACCCAATACCTAATGTGAATGTGTCAACCACATTACAACACTAAATCAAGGCAACGTTAAGCGTAACTCACAAGGAGGGCCCAAACAAGCCAAGAAAAGTAGAAGGGATATTTTTTTTGTGACTATATATGCATAATGTCATAAAATAATGTCAACGTGTCATAAAAACAATCACATTTACAAGTAATATAAGCATGTATGACTTGTTAGATGTTCAAGTAACACAAATTAACTCAAGTACCCCACAAGTTCTTCACATATGTTTTCCAACTAAAAATTCATGTCTTCCCTCAAACATTTGTAATTGGGTTTGGGATCTAGTTTCCTAGTGCCTATTTATTACTGCCTTCAAACATTTGTAATGATGTTTACTCAAATTTTGAAATTTATTGCCGCCCTCAAACATTTGTAATTCATGCAGCGTAATCCCTTAATAGTCCAAATTGTAAAAGGGCAACAATCTTTGATGACCTATTACCTAGAGATTGTGTCAGTTACAGGCATTCTGTCTGAGGCATCAGGATCATGTAGGGCCCCTCTACAATAAAATCTCTCAGTTTTTGTTATCTCAAAGTCATTTTTTCGTGGTGTACAATTTTCACTTGATGGAAAAAGTGTCAAATGCAAGCAATGTAAAGTTAGAAAGAGGTGCAACTTTCGTTCAACAACTCGTGTGACCAAACGGACTATTCAAATAAATTTGAATAGGTACATTTACGCTAGGAATGGTCCTCTTTCACACATAAACACGTTGAATCACTCCGAGCTATGTTCAACCAGCTCGATCCCTTAAGAGTCTAAAGTGCAAAATGGATACAATCTTTGACGGGCTATTACTCGAAAACCATGATGCTTACAAAATCTTCATCTAAGTCCATGAGATTGAATTCGACCCCTCTACAATAACCTTTCTCAATTTTTGTTATCTCAGAGTCATTTTCTTGTGGTGTCTAGTTTTCACTTGATGGAAAAAGTGTCAAATACAAGCAGTGTAAAGTTGCAAAGTGGTGCAACTTTCATTCTGCAACTCGTGTGACCAAACGGACTGTTCCAACGCATTTGGATGGGTACTTTTACGCTAGGCATAGTCCTCTTTCACACCCAAACATGTTGAATCACTTTGGACTACATTCAACTGGCTCGATCCCTTAAGAGTCCAAAGTGCAAAATGGTTACAATCTTTGACGGGCTATTACTTGGAAAATGTGATTCTTACAAACTCTTCATCTAAGCCTACAAGATAACATTGAGCCCCTGTATAATAACCTCTCTCAGTTTTTGTTATCTCAAAGTTAATTTCTATGGTGATGACTTTTCAGTTGATGGAAAATATCAAATACAAGCAGTGTAAAGTTGCAAAGTGGTGCAAATTTCGTTCTGCAACTCGTGTGACAAAATAGACTATTCCAACACGTCAGGATAGGTATGTTTATGCTAGGAATGGTCCTCTTTTGTACCCAAACACGCTAAATCACTCTAATCTAGGTTCAACTGACTTGATCCCTTATGATGTCATGCAAAATAATCAAAAAGAGAAACATTCACACGTCAGTTGACAAGTCTGAGTTTTCCACACCAAAAGCATATGATCATCCTCAAGTCTAGCAAGGGAAATACATTTTTTAATTATCCTCCTTGCCCTTACAACAATATACAACCAATTAAAAATGCGTTCAATGGTGGAACTTGGAAACATTTTATTTTTTCCTCAATTAACAACTTTGGTTGTGAAGCATTTTGTCATTTTATTTGAAATGATTTTCTATGCTTGAAAATTGGAGTCTAAGAGAAAAAAGTGATGCTCTCACGTACATTTATTATTTGGTGTGATAAATAAAGTTTTCACCCAAGTCTATTTCTTATTTTTATTATAAATTATAAAGCTTTCTCCCAAGTCCATTTCCTATACAAGAAATACTATTGCAAAAATTTGACATATACATCTTTCGACGTGTTTATATGGTGATGGATCAAGAACATAACAATTCATTTTGTACTGTGAGGATTATGTTGTGAGAATGTTTAAAGACTATTCAAGATAAATTTTTGTATGATAATGTGTCAAGAAGTTAACTACTCATCATCTACTATGAATAAATTATGTTTTGCAAGTGCTATGAAGATTATGTATCCTTTGCTTAATTGAGTTGTTCCAATCAAAAGATTAAATATACTACAATCTTTTTATGAAACATCTCATGGAATACCAATTGAAAACATGTTTTTTTCTTTTAGATAAAGCATTTGATGGAAATCTTTGAATTAAAATGAATTGAGATATGTAAGAACAAGGGAGTACTAGGAAATACATTGCTCAAGGATCTTAAATAAGCCTTATTACCAAATTTGAAAAAGAATGATAAGCCCATGGTTGAAAATTTGGTAGTGATAAAAGTGGGTACTCATTCTATATTATATAGATCATAATTCTTCTTTATCTTTAATATCTTCTAAGTTTGGAAATGGCTTCACCAAGTTGTGAAGGGTGAACTATTCTTTATTCAATTATGCCTATGTGGGTTCATTTGCCTTATCTCCCATTGCAATTTTGGGTGGATTACTACTTTCAAAGTATTGGGAATGCTTTGGGTAGATTTATATCCATTGATCCGATGGACATAGAAATATATCAAAGGGGTTTCTTGACAAATTTTGGTTGATAGTTGGGGAGCGAGCATGGAAACAAGCCATTGATTATGAAAATGTTAGTGTAGAATACTCTACCTAAAATATTCATTTAGATAAGTTTGCTAGTTGTTATATTTTTAGGATAATTATTGCTTAGTTGTGTAATCTTGCATGGAGTTGCATGACTATTTTCTAGTTGGCAGTTGCCATTCTAGAAGGCTCATCTCTTGATATATATATTATACTCATTCTTAAGCAATTATCAAGTTAATAATCAGTGCATTTATTTACAGTTAATCTTTTCTTTTCAATTTGTGCAATTTTGTAATTTGTAACTCTACTAGTATTCCTAGAAATATCAAAGTTGTTTAGCATCAACTAATAAATTTGTTTAGCATCAATCAATAAATATTCAAGACAAACCATGATGGAAAACAATGAGCAATGCTAGGGCTAACCAATTATTAAGTATACATGTGAATAAGTCAAGCATGCATGCAAATAAGTGAAGCACAAGTACTCAAATACACATAAGCCTTGAAGTATACACATGAATACATAGTATATGCATGAATACACTTGGTATACACCTAAAAACATGTAAGTCACAATGTATACATTGGAATACACATAATTCACAAAGTATACACGTAAGTTGTAAAGTATACACTTGAATACACATAACTCATATCTATTAAACCATGGATTTATAATGCAAATATGGACACCATCATTAAAAAAGATTTGTATTAACCAAATAGCCATGTAGGAATATATCAATATATGTCGATATAAGTATAAAATATATACAAAATAGCCATATAAGCTTACGAGAATGCCATATAGGCATACAATGTCAAATATATGCAATAAAAAATATGTACAAAAATACCATATAGGCATACAACAAAGGGCTATGGAATCAAAAGTCATTGCTCTTCATGCTCTCGAAATAAAATCTTGCCCTTTGCTTGTCAGTCAGATGGTGATAAGTATGTCACTTTTTTATTCTAAGGTCGAGGAGTGCTCCTGGTGCTCCTCCTAGGGTTTAGTTCTTGGTCAAGATTTATTTGTTACAATAACAAGTAAAGACATTAATATATAGAAATTACATTATAAAAAATGATATATTTAACAAAATAATCACTTAATGCCACTAGATGATCACTCTCTCCAAGAGAAATATTTGCATGCCCATGTTGTGGCATGTTGAAGCCCTGTAGAAACCATCCAAAGAGAAATTAAACTATGAATCAATAATGGTTTGATTTTTCACTAACTAATAGCTATAACAACGAATGTAAATTGAAATTTAGTAATTTGCCTCATACCTCCATGAGAGGCATCAGGGAGTCTATAAAAAAAGAAACACCAAGATCCATTACCCTATGAACATGTGGAGGTGTATCCACTTCCAACATCTAAAAATAAAACAACAAATTATTCAATCACGAAAACTACAATAGTGATGCATGTCATAGCTTATGATGTATGAGATAATGAACAAAATTTTGAGTACTTATTGAACTATATATTTCTAACTATCATGATTCCTATTTTCCCTATCCATAGATTGTTCAAAAGAACTTGTTTTAGGCTTTTATCCATAGTAGCAAGGCGGTGAACCATTTGATAAAATGCTTTGGTATACATGTACAAAAACTGTGGTAGCATAGAGAAGGCAGTGAATTGTTTGAAAAAATGCCTCAAAGAAATGTGGTCTCATGGTGATGGAATGCCATTACAAACAAATGTGTCATGGAATTCCATCACCATGAGACCACATTTATTTGAGGCATTTTTTCAAACAGTTCATTACCTTCTCTATGGTATTATGTTGGGATAGGGTGGATGGTATAGTGTGGTCTTGGTTATGAGATGGAGGGCGACCATGATATGAAGAGGGAGGGGTGGGGATATGAAAAAGTGGAATAAAAGGTGGAAGGTTCCATGGATTAGTAAATTGAGGATGAGGATGAGGACCTTGAAAATAATTTGGAGGGGAATTTCAGCTAAAGGCTTGGTTTCTATTCTTCAAGCAGTGAGTTGCTTGAAAAAAAGCCTCAAAGAAATGTGGTCTCATGGTGATGGAATGTAATTCCATCACCATGAGACCACATTTCTTCAAGGAATTTTTTCAAACTACTCACTTCCTTGACTATGATATTGCTTACTATTATGATTTGATAGATTTTTTCCAAGCATCCATAGTTTGTTGGAAAGAACATATTTTAGGCTTTTAGCCATAGCAGTAAGGAAGTGAGTAGTTTGATAAAATGCTTTGGTAGAAATGTATGGAAAATGTGGTAGCATAGAAAAGACGATGAGTTGTTTGAAAATATGCCTCAAAGAAATGTGGTCTCATGGTGATGGAATGGCATTCCATCACCATGAGACCATATTTCTTCAAGGCATTTTTTAAAACTACTCATTGCGTTGTCTATTCTATTGCTTACTATTATTCTTTGATAGATTTTTTCCAAGCATACATAGTTTGTTGGAAAGCACCATTTTTAGGCTTTTAGCCATAGCAACAAGGAAGTGAGTAGATTGATTAAATGCTTTGGTATACGCATATGGAAAATGTGGTAGCATAGAAAAGGTGGTGAGCTATTTGAAAAAATGCCTCAAAGAAATGTGGTCTCATGGTGATGGAATGGCATTCCATCACCATGAGACCACATTTATTCGAGGAATTTTTTCAAACTACTCACTGTCTTGTCTATGTTATTGCTTACTATTATGCTTTGATAGATTTTTTCCAAGCATCCATAGTTTGTTGGAAAGCACCTATTTTAGGCTTTTAGCCATAGCAACAAGGAAGTGAGTAGATTGATTGAATGCTTTGGTATACGCGTATGGAAAATGTGGTAGCATAGAAAAGGCAGTGAGCTATTTGAAAAAATGTCTCAAAGAAATGTGGTCTCATGGTGATGGAATGGCATTCCATCGCCATGAGACCATATTTCTGTGAGGCATTTTTTGAAACTACTCAGTGCCTTGTCTACGCTACTGCTTACTATTATGCTTTGATAGATTTTTTCCAAGAATGCATAGTTTGTTGGAAAGCACCTATTTTAGGATTTTAGCCATAGCATCAAGGAAGTGAGTAGATTGATAAAATGCTTTGGTAGACATGTATGGAAAAAATGGTAGCATAGAAAAGGTGATGATTTGTTTGAAAAAATTCCTTAAAGAAATGTGGTCTCATGGTGATGGAATGGAATTCCATCACCATGCCATTCCATCACCATGAGACCACATTTCTTCAAAGCATTTTTTCAAACTACTCATTGCCTTGTCTATTCTATTGCTTACTATTATGCTTTGATAGATTTTTTCCAAGCATCCATAGTTTGTTGGAAGCACCTATGTTAGGATTTTAGCCATAGCAGCAAGGAAGTGAGTAGTTTGATAAAATGGTTTGGTAGACGTGTATGGAAAATGTGGTAGCATATAAAAGGCGGTGAGCTATTTGAAAAAATGCCTTGGAGAAATGTGGTCTCATGGTGATGGAATGGCATTCCATCACCATAAGACCACATTTCTCCAAGGCATTTTTTCAAACTACTCACTGCCTTGTCTATGCTATTGCTTACTATTATGCTTTGATATATTTTTTTCCAAGAATCCATAGTTTTTTGGAAAGCACCTTCTTTAGGCTTTTAGCCATAGCAACAAGGAAGTGAACTGTTTGATAAAATGCTTTGGTAGACATGTATGGAAAATGTGGTAGCATAGAAAAGGCAGTGAGCTATTTGAAAAAATTCCTCAAAGAAATTGGGTCTCATGGTGATGACCACATTTATTTGAGGAATTTTTTAAACAACTCATTGCCTTGTCTATGCTATTGCTTACTATTATTCTTTCATATATTTCTTCCAAGCATTCATAGCATAGACAAGGCAATTAATTGTTTCAAAAAATGCCTCAGTAAAAGTGGTCTCATGGAATGCCATGGCAAGCAAATGCAATTGGTAGAAGCTCCTAGTTATTACTTATTCTATGTGAAGTAATTGTATCATTGCATATGTTGACTTTCTAAACAACTATATTGTAATTGAAATTTTGTCATCTATCAACATCTAGCTATTAGTTATGTAATGTGAAGTAATGCTTTGAGTTTGAAAGATGTGCAATGCAATGTAATCAACGATATGAATATAAACTACACAAATCTATTAAGTACAATTAATTAGTTAAACTCTTTATTCTATTACCTACGTGAATGTTTTTCCAACTCCACTGGAACTGAGAGGTGTTCCCACGAAACCTCCAATATTAGCCTATTCAACATTCAAAATCAAATATTAGAATACCATTCATATAACAATGATATTCACATGTAATAAATTTATAATTATTTACTAGTTACATACCTTAGCAGTAGATGTAGTGGATTAATAAACAAGTGGAGGGCCGGTGTATCCAATATCAACACTGTGACCCTAAAATTTTATTACAACCATAAAACTAAATTAGTTAATCTTGCATTTCAAAAATGAAATTTAATAAATTAAATTCAATGAACATGTTAACATTTACTCGAGTATCAATGTTGAAAGTCTAATTCAAAATGTCAGTTGCCATCACCATCCCCATGGCTGTAGACGTATCTTGCACACCATCCTCCTGAGTGTCTGTGGGGTCATATGTACAAGCCGACCCACAAATCTGATAAGAATGGGGTGGAAGCCTACCCCTCAAAGACTCCCTTGGATGGATTTGTACTACGAGATTGGCATGCTAGATGATACTCTGGGTCAAAGAGTTGATAGACTACAAAGTGTCCACCTCAGCACTCTCCTTCGCAACAAAAGGGATAATGACCTACTCACGATCCGACCTAGTGAGAGCTCGTCTCCCTTGCCACGGAGGATCCAATTGTGCACCAGGTCTATCCTGTGCCGACCCCCACCTCTCCCCTGAAAGTCCCTCATATCAAAGTATTTGGGGATTTTATTGAGGATGAACTCACAGTAGAGTTTCCTCAAGAAATATTGGGGGAATTCACAAATGTTGCATGGTGGATAGTCAAAACTATGTACTACCTATCCCAAAAATTATTCCAAATCCCTTGGTGGCAACACCAATGGATAGGAAACCTCTTGGAATTAAGGTCAAAATTTTGAATTGTGCGTGGGTCAGTGAATAGTGAGCATAAATCATATTTTGTAATTTTTTCATCTTTTACTTCTTTATATGATAATTTATCCGCATAAAAATTCCCAAACACCTATCTCCTATCATCCCAACCACTTAATTGTTTGTTGATTGCATCTACATGTTTTAACATTTCTTGAAGTGAAATTGCAAGTGTTCTTCTTTCCATGGTTGAGCTTACTAGATCATTCAACCTCGTGATTAACTCCTCAATCTATTTTTTATTGTTTTCAATTACCCCCATTAAATTTTGTTGAGTGTTAGGTCGATGTTGAGGAATCGGTGGAGGAGATTGTTGTTGTGGTTGTTGAGGATTTTGTTTGGGTGCTTGTTGCTCTGGTTGTTTAGGAATTTGAGAAGGTTTTTCAAGTTCATTAACATCTCCTACAAATTAAACAAATGAATGTAAAAACAATCTAAAATTACCTATTTAACAACAAATTCACAAAAAAAATTAAAAATGCTTACTTGTTTGACCTCCTGGCGATGAAATTGCAACAAATTGATGAAGAAATTGCAAGTTAAGCTCCTTCTAGAATGCAAGCATGCAAATGCAGGGTTATTGGTTGTGGGCAACAAAAAACACAATGAGAATAAAATGAAGTCATTTTTTGTTTTGTTTTGTTTTAATGAGCTATAATGCACTCACGTTATAACGCGAGCGCATTATAGGCTCTATGTGACTGAGCCTTTGGCTCGGTCACACCAAGCCATAATGCAAGCATGTTATAGGCTCGATGTGACTGAGCCTTTGGCTCGGTCACACCAAGCCATAATGTGAGCACGTTATAACATGAGCATGTTATAGCCTATCAAATGATTTTTTTAATTTTGGACACTTTTTGGCCCCCCATCTTTTTTCACCCACCCCTATTAAAAGTCTACAACTTTATAGAAACATTAGAAAATGACCAAAATCTCCATAGACTTAGAAATTTATTAAATTTTGGCAACTCCCAACTTATTATAGAGATATAAAGGATGATAAGAACCAAAATATACAATTTTGACAAAGGGCCCCATCATTTTAAATTCTCTCAAATCAAATTATAAGTGATGGAAAAATGAGGCCAAATGCACAAAGGGAGCTTGTTGGTAGCTCCCATCATATGATAGAGATATAAGGGATGATAAGAACCAACATACATATAATTTTGAGCAAGGGGGACACATTTAAAATTTTCTTAGATCAATTATAAGTGGTGGAAAAAGGAGACCAAATGCACAAATGAAATTCTTATGGAAGTGGACGAAATGGAAGGGAAAAAGAAGAAATTCAACTCTCTAAAAGTTCACAATTTTAAAGAAATGGGAAATTATTGGGATACAAGAAACGAAGGGAGGTATGATCATGGGGACGGGAAAGCCTAGAAGTTTGAATCACCATAAATATTTTACAAATATACAAAGCAAGAAAATGGGGACCTTCAAGGAAAACATGCAAAAGTGTATAAGAGGATGAGATGTCAAGAAAAAAAGGTAAATATTTGGAAGAATGTTGAAATCTCATAAAAGGGAATAAATTGAGGAAAATGGAAAGAATGAAGTTATTGATAGAATTTGTAAAAAATATATGTAGGAATGGATGTTATAATTTGATACTAGACTGGAAAGAAATGTCCAATAATCCACTAAAAGTCTACAAATTTGTAAAAACACCTAAAAATGACCAAAAACATCATAGACTTAGAAATTTCTTAAATTTTGGAAATTTCAAATGTATGATAGAGATATAAGGGATGATGAGAACCAAAAAACTATATACAATTTTCTCAAAGGAGGGCTCTTTTAAATTCTTTCAAATCAATGATAAGTGATGGGAAAATGAGGCCAAGTGAACAAAGGGAGATTGTTGGGAACTCCCACCATATGATAGGGATATAAGGGATGATGAGAACCAACATACATATAAATTTTACCATGAGGGACCATTTTAAATTCTCTTAGATCAATTATAAGTGGTGGTAAAATGAGGCCAAATACGCAAAGGGGGCTTGGACTAAGGTAATTTAGGTACTACAAAGTTGGTCACCAACATGTAGTTCCATATAGTCCTTAATACCATGGTATAGAAAAACTCAAGAACAAGTCTTTGAAGGAAATAATAAACTATATGGTACACTCTAAATATCTTTCACCTCAATAGTATATAAAGGCCTTTAACTATTCTTATTGTATTCAAAACCACATTCCTCATTAACCCTTAATGGGAGTCACTCCTTTTGAAACTTATAATAGTTAATAATTTTACAAATTTTTGCTCTCCTACATGGGCCCACACTCCTATAGACAAATATAAGGTCATGGATCCATAAATTAGGCCTTGCATACTTTTAGATTATCTATATTTTTTTAAGGGTTATTAATTGCTTCATTGTATTACACATGATCTATTCATTTAGAGGAGTGTTTTCTTTGAGGAGGGATCTTCGAGTTCCACCCTTCACACTTATAATCCTCCCTCTACATTCACATTAGATCACTTGGGATGGATAAATTTTCTATGTATTTAGATGTGCCTAGTTGGATTTTTTATGATAAAGAGTCTTCTTCATCCACTTTAGATTCTTAGAGTATTGATGAGGATTCATCTCCTTTCTCTCCAAGTCATTATTATAAGGTTAGATCACTCACCTTTCAATTATTTTATTTTAGGTCCAATTTAGGATTGAAAAACACTATAAGCTATAGGCAATTGGGTTGTGGATACATTATATAGTAAGAAAATATGTTCATATTTTTAGGTTCTTCCACATGTTTTCATAGCTATTACTTCTTAACTATAGTCATTTTAGGAGGCATCTAGCATTCTTGAGTGGGATGTTGCTATGCAAGGCGAGTGTAATTCCTTGATTATGAACCACACTTGACATCTTGTCCCCCTTCTTAAGGGAAGGAAATTTATTTTATGCAAGTGTATCTATAAGAAAAAAATCACAATAGATTGGTCAAAAGCATGATTGGTTCACCAAATAGACGTGTGAACCATAGATAAAATGAGGAAGTGGGTGGCTTCCTATTCTATCTAGGTCATTCAATTATGTCCTAAGAACCCTAATTATATTGGCTATCAACCTCACAAGGTGAGTCAATTCTCAATTAGGAGGACCTAGGAAGGGGTTCTTTTTGGACTTTAAGGGGTTCACCACAAGGCAAATGCTTAGAAAAGACAAATGAACATTCAACCTACAAATTATAGTTATGAAAGCTAAATGAGGTATACAAATAATGAAATAATGAAACATGGAGATATGATGTATGTACTTGATAAGTTTGGAGATGTTGTGAGGATTCCAAAAATGTAAAGAAGCTACCAAAATGTGCCTTAGAGGACTAAGATTCCCAGAATTGCGTATTAGTCATGTTGCTATTTTTGGAGGCAAATAAAAAATCTTCGAATGTCTGAACCGGACTAGAAGGAATCTCTGAAAAATATACTTGGGAGGACTAAGACGCCCAAGGTGGCGTATTAGTCCCGCTCTGAATTTCTGAAAACTCTGAAAGTGATCCTGATCTCTAAGGTCCGCACTTGCTTCTTCTCAGATCTCAGGATTTGAAACTTTTAGATCTAACCTGTAGATGAGTTTTCGTGAAGATGACACAAATATGCAAGATGGGAAAAACTTGTTGATTGTTATTGAATGGGGGTTTGCCTTGGTCAAACCCATTGTTAGTAATTAAACTGTTAGCAATCAGATATGCACCCTATGCTAAGCTTGCAAAATAATTAGCTATATGTTGACACATGGAAACCTTCTTTAGATGTGGGTGATCTATGAGAAGAAGGAATCTCTAGAGTGAGTTGGTTCTCCAAAAGATATTTTCTACTTTAAATGTTTTTTTGGGAAGAGGGGTAAAAAGATAACTGAAAAGACAACTTAAATCTAACAGATGATTAACCAAAAACTTATGAGATTCAGACAACACCACTCACAACAATCTCCGTGTCACAATAGTTCTCACAATCTTATTTAGCACATACTTTCATCAGTAATTTGCATGAAGATCTATAAACTAAATACAACACATAACCTGGAACTATGCAATTTTGAACACAAATTCACAACAACAAGACATAAAAGGATTCAAATTGAATCACAAAGACATCAAATTGCTTATTATGAAATGAAACAAGAAATGAGAAGAAGAACTCTGCTACTTTATTAAAACTGAAAGAGTATTTTGTCTGAACTCTGAGTACAAAACTGCTTACAAGACTCTCTGCCTGAACAAGAGAGGAAGAAGCAAAAATCTGGACTAAGAAAAACCCTAAGTTTTTCTCCTAAATAAAACTCTCCAAACCCTAATCCGATCTCAAGAGAAAAGCCCAAAAAAAGCATCCAAAATTGCTCCATAATGAATAATAAAAGTGGAAACCTCACACTTTCTGCATGTCCATCCAAAAGGCTTCTAAAAATAGGCTCAATCTGCTTTAAAATCAAAACAAACACCTTATCTTCATCCCATGTTCTCAAATTCTCCCAAGGAAAAAGTCAACAACTTTGCTTTCACAACACTGCTAAAATTAGCAAAAGATTAAAGCAATTTATAAAAACATTGCCTAATCTTTGCTTTACAAAATATTTACAGTTTTATCCTCTCAATTTGCCCTAATTTTTGTAATTAAGATTTTAGAAATCTTTACAAAAAATTAACAAGCCTTGATATCTCCATTACAATTTGATTTTTCTAAAAAATCATAAAAATACAAGGAATGGATATCTATTATTGAGTTTCTCAATTGATTTCAATAAAATAAACCCTAAGCATATGCCTCTATGATTTCTTTAAAATCATAATAAAAAAACACAACCTATAGTCATATATTTTATCTCAAAATAGAAGGCATAGCTCGGCCTAGGGAAGAAAAGACTAAGGCATTTAATTGGTTTTATTTCAAATCAAAGGATTATGAAATATTTGCATAAGGCACAAACCTAAGCCATAAATCATACTCTAAGGCAATCGATGGAAATAACAAAAGGTATTAAGGGTCATTTCAACCTAGGTATATGTTACCATGGTATTAGTCTTGGGAGTCTAATATTTTAAAACATTGATAATAATCCCAAAATATAATTAGGGCTAAGGGAAAGCCCTAATGACAAAACATGAATTTCACCCTAATTTTCGCATTCTTCACTTTGTGCTTTGAGAAAAACTCTCTGCAAGAGCCACCGACTTAGAAGATTAGGGTTTTGCAAGGAAAGCTTGAGGACTTTGGCCATCAACTTCTCTATGGGTTGAATCTCCATCAACAAGCAAGGTAAGTCGATCTTGAGCCATTTTATGGCTTCTCTCCTCCAATTTGAAAAAAAAACTTGGCCTTAAGGCCGTGACTGTCCATGTATTTTATGCATTCCTCTTTGTTTCTTGTGTCGAAGCTTCCTTGTCATTCTTTATATGTCGCCATTGGAAGTTTTGTTTGAGAATTTTTGGTGAATAAAAATTAAAAGAGTTTTTCAAAAAATGAGGATTATTCTTTCTTTGGAAGAACATTTGAAAATTTCTGTGTATTTTCTCTATTACAGCCCATAGCTATTATATACTTTTTGATGAATTTCCATAAGAAAAAACCTGCATTATATATATTTTTGCTTTGACTTTGAGACTTTAATGGCAAACCCTAAATGGGTTTTCGGCCTTGGTGAAAATATGTGAGCCTACAGACTTCTCCAGGCTACAACCAACCTTGCATTGATCTGGGTATTGCAAACCCAATGTATTTCCATTATATTATTTCCATCTATGTAAACTTCAAACTTTACTCTTTGCTTCTCATTAGGAAAAAACATACGGGTTCGAGCTTCTTGTGAGGACCAAATGATTCTGGGCTATGGTAATGATTGTTGTGTTATTTTTTTCACAGGACTGAAACTGAAACCCTCGCACTTCTCCACTTTCTGGGCTCGACCCATGATGTTCAATGGCATTATTTGTTAAATGAAAGGACCTTTGTGTATCTCGTTCATCATTTTATGGGTTTGCAACACCCATCATGGCCACAAACATTAGCTCTAATACCTCCATTTTATGAGAGCTCCAATGTTGGCATGAGCTTGAAACATTGTTTTCTCCTTCTGTATTTGCATTTTAGTTCAAACCCTCATATGGGTATTTGTATTTAAGATGAAAATTGCTCTTGAGGTTGTGGCCATGGCTGTAATTCTTGTTTTCCTGTAGCAAAAAACCACCATTTGATGTATGGTAATTATGATCAAAACCTCATAAATAAATCATCCTCTCAATTTATTTATTCAAAATCACTATTAACTTGTACTTTTGGATCAAGACCCCAAATGGGTATCACCTTTTGACAGGAAAAGTAATGCTTCACTGTTCCATTGCTGTGATAATAAACAAGACTATTCTTTCTTTTATTTGTGCTCCTTATAGTTGTTCTTTTAGCAAAAAGCATCATGTAGCTCCATACTTGATAGAAACTGAAAATTATGCTACTCTTTATGCAAATTAAATGAAAAATTGTAAATGGTTTTATCCTTCAACCTTGCACAAAAAATGAAACATACAAACTTCACCATGATGGAAAACTCTTTCATTTTGTAGCTTGATTTTTGAATCTCATATGTATGCTTGTTCACTATCACCATTTATGAACATGAAACACTTGTTGCACCAGAGAAGAACATATTGAAACAACATGAATAAATATGAACAAAACATCATATGGCAACAAAAATGCACTCAATTTGACAGTATTAAAACTTTTCAATATGGAAATTGATGAATTTCATTTGATTCTGTTTCTAAATTGAGCTCATTATTTACTCATATTTTCACTTCATTGCTCTCAGATTTGACTTTTATGAGTGGCCAATGAGCTTAAAGCTCTAGATAGCTAAAAAATGTGTTTTCATTACTTCCTGACTGGTTCATATGAGCATGATGATTGTATTTCTTTACTCAACCCCATTTTTATGTTTAAGGGGTAGCATGCCGAGCTCTACCCTTGTGGGAGCCGATTTTACTCCACATGTTGTTATGTCTTCATGAAATGATCAACTACATAGCTTTTCCTATACCTTCACATGGAAACAAACAATATTAGCATAAAATAATGAAGTTTAAAAGGTTCCATGATGTTGATATTTCATTTTTAGGCTCTCATTATTATGCTCTTCATTTTTAGCCGATTCCGTGCATTTAAAGCAATGAATTATATCTTTGTTGGTAGAGCACATAATGTAGTCCATATCTAGAGCTATAACAACCCCTTTTACATGATGCAGGTTTTCTCCAAAGCGGTGGCGAGGATGGGGCAGCAACAAACAACCAACTGAAGACACAAACAGGCAATGATGGATATGCCCTATGTTATCTGCTTCTTTCCTTATCTTTAGTTGTATATTTCATTCCTTATAATGAATGTTTTTGGCTATCTCCACGGCTTGTGTGGAACCTTCAATTCTTCTTTTTCATTTTCATTCTGAAAGAAATGTAATTTATTGCAATCTTGTACAATCATTTGTATTTGCAAAACAAATGAAATACTGAAATGTGAAAAATCATTGTGAAATAAATAAAAGCAATGATTCTGCTTTAATCATTTATGAATTATGCTTTATACTTCATTTATATTACAAAGCACTAAGTAACTCTGAAATTATTTTCACTGAAAACATTGGCATAACTAAAACTTGATAAATCTGATGCAAAAAGTACTTAAACAAATGCAAAAATCAAACTGAATTTTCACTTTAAAATGAAATAAACTAATCAACTCTGTCAATTGAGCTGTAGTGAAAATTGGTAAGATTTTGGTGATTTCCGCTAAATGCTTGCCTGCTAAGCATTAGATCAGTTGCCTTCAATACTCCATTGGGCATAGAGTCAAATTTGCCCCTTCATGAAACTTAAAAACTCAAACCATAATAATCCAAACAACAACAAAACAAAACAAAACAATACTGAAAGCAAACTAACAGGCCCTGATGGCCAACCAGACATGCACAATAGTGCTTAGGGAAAACAAAAACTGAAATGAGATGTGCACGAAGCACTTATTGTAGCAACTACTCTACTATTTACAAAGATAGTACTTCTCTCAAAGATAATGCTTGAGGTGGATCCCATTAACTAGGATATACAACACCTCTTCAGTCAACTTAGAAAGTTGGAAAGCATTGTGTTCCTTGCACTCCGTGATCACATAAGGCCCATCCCAAATTGCATTGAATTTGGAATGTCGTCCAAGTTTACTTTTATACTCATTCCATTTAAACACTAAATCACCAAAGATGAAATCTCGTGGCCTTGCCCTTTTATCAAAAGAACTTTTCATCTAAGTTTGATGTATTTCAAGTTGCCTCAATGCTTCCTTCCTGATCTCTTCTAGCTCCATTAACTGTGCAAATCTCACTTCGAGAGGTTGTTCATCCAACAATTCCAGTTCTTTAACAAAACTCAAGGTTGGTAACTCAATGGAAACAAGTAACTTAGCTTCCTTTCCATAGGAAAATACATAGGGAGAACAACTAGTGGCTCTTTTAGGAGTCACCCTATCAATCCAAAGGGATAACTTAAGCTTTTCATGCCATGTCCGTTGATTTTCCTCTACAATTTTCTTGATTATCTAGATCAGGTTCTTGTTTGTAGATTCTACCTGCCAATTATCCTGTGGGTAATAGTTAGAAGATGTGTTCAAAAAAATATTATTCCTAACTGACCAGTCAGAAATATTCAAACCAATAAAGGCTAAACCATTGTCAGAGATTATTGAATCTAGGGTACCAAATCTTGACACTAAATCTTGATAGAAATTAAGCACATAAGTCTCGTTTTCTTCTTTTAAAGCAACAACTTTGGTCCACTTAGTGAAATAATCCATTGTAGCGATAATCCACTTATGACCCACGCTTGAAGGTGGGTTGATTGGTCCAATGAAGTCTAAACCCTATTTGGTAAATGGTTGCTCCACTTGAATGGGATGCAGAGGCATGGCTGCAAGCCTCTATTTTCCAGAAAACAAAGCACACTTCTCACATCTTCGAACCCGAGCAATTGCATCTTTAAATAGATCTGGCCAATAATAACTAGCCCACATGATCTTCAGGGTTGTTCTTCTTGCCGCAAAGTGGCCTCCTGAAGGCCCATCATGAAACTCTCCTAATAACTTGTCAACTTGACCAGGCTCAATACATCTTAATAAAGCACCTTGAAAATCTCTCCTATAAAGGATACCATCAATAATAGCGTAAGGAATGGCTTGTAATCTGTAGTACCTTCTTTTTGCTCTGTCCAAGCCTTCGGGACACTCACGAGTTTGTAAATAACGTATCACTTGCTGCACCCAAGTAGCATCAGGAACTGAAACAACTGTATCATCATTATTTAATACTGTATCAACACCTTTAGCTTCTTCTAAGCTACTGCCCACTGTATTTTCTACAAGTTGTTCACACAAGGCCTTGCCCTTGACAAGCTTAGTCACCTTAATATCAATATTAAATTCCATAACCTTTGTTATCCAACCAACACGTTTATCATTAATATCTCGATTAAGTAAGAAATCCTTGACAGCCGAATGAGCAACTAATAACTGAATTCTTTTATTGGATAAGATATGCCTGAACATTTTGAGGCTTCTTACAACAACAAAAACATGTTTCTCAACAAAAGAATGTTTCACCTCATAATCGTGTAATACCTGGCTAAAGAGCACCACAGGCTACTCCAAGCCTTCGTCGTTTTGTTGGCACAACATGATTGAAATACTATCAACCCCTCCAAAAGTGTAAAGAATGAAATCCCTGTCATAATTTGGGTTAATGAGGGTAGGGGCAGCTGCAAGGGCTTCCTTTATCTTCTCAAATCTCCTCTTACCTTCTCTGGTCCAGCTAAAAGGCATATTCTTTTTAAGCATAGCAGTGAGAGGTTGCAACAAAGCTGCAATATTGGATATGAACCTCCTTACAAAATTAATCCTCCCAAGAAAGCTTTGTAATCCTTTCTTGTGGCATAGTAATGGTAACTCAAGAATAGCAAAAACTCTCTTAGGGTCTATAGAAATACCTTCCCTTGAGACAATATGTCCAAGGAGTTTACCTTCGTGCACAGAAAAAATACACTTCTTCAAATTGAGAGATACTCCAAATTCTCTGCATCTTTGGAAAATATGTTTTAAATGCTCAAAATGTTCATTAGTATTTCTGGAAAAAATAGTAATATCATCTAAATATACTAGAACAAATTTATTCATGAGGCAGTGGAAAGCCATGTCCATCGCTCGCTGAAATGTTACTCCAACATTGGATAAGCCGAAAGGCATCTTTTTATAGGCCATGGTGCCGCATTTGGTTGTAAATGATGTCTTGAACTGGTCTTCTTGCTTTACCATAATCTGATTATAACCTGAGTACCCATCCAACAAAGAAAATCTATCAAAACCAGAAACCGCTTGCAAAATTTATTCCATGAAAGGAAGTGGATAATGATCTTTCAGAGAAGCTTTATTCAAATATTGGAAATCAACACACAATCTAATCTCCCCACTTTTCTTTCTAACTGGAACTAAATTAGATACCCAAGACGTATGTTTAATAGGAAAAATAATGCCACTCTCAACTAACTTATTCAATTCAACCTTCATAAGGTGCTCTAACTTGGGATTAAGGGACCTTTGTTTTTGCCTTACTGGCTTTGCATTAGGCTCTAATTCGATAGTATGTTGGGCTAGTTTTGGATCAAAACCCCTCAAGTCTTTGTATTCCCAAGAAAAAGCATCACTAAACTCCTGACATAACGAAATGAAAGCATGTTGCTCTTCCTTTGTACATACCTTTCCCAATTTGAGCATCTTACCCTTGAAAATCTCGATTGCCTCATAGTGTTCTTCCTTGACATTCATGCTGCACTTATCTTTTTGTACCTGATCATCTCAGTTAAAAATAGACTCCAAGGTTACCAATCCTTTTGGTAGCTTGTTTGTCTTTAATTGCATAATCTAGCTATCATATTGTTGCTCCCACTTTTGTTGGTTTCCATATGCAAACTCAGCTTCAACAATTAAGAAGCTCACAATTTGCTCATCGTCGTCAAAAACCTGCCAACTCACATTATTGTCAAGTACAGAAGGTTTGAATATAATTTTCACATACTATCTTGCCTCTACATTGTGAATCTCATTCAAAATATAGTATTGGGCTCCTATGGCAGCGAGCCTATCTACATGTTTATTTTCATTTCTAGGAACTGAAAGAATATTAAAAGTGTCAAAATTTTCTATCAAATCCCATACTCGATGTTTATACTTTTTAAGTGAGTCATTATTTGCAACATTCAGATTCCTTACTTGATTCACTATTAATTTTGAATCACCATAAACTCGTAAACATTTAATACCTCTCTTTCGGGCCCATTCTAGGCCATGCACCAATGCCTCATATTCGGCTATATTATTTGTACAGCTGAATGCAAACCTGAAGGCTGAATAATACTTGTTTCCATTTGGTGAAACCAACATGGCTCCACCACTAGCACCCACATTGCTCCTTGAGCCATCAAAGTAAAGCTTCCAAAGCTTATCTTCCTTCTTTGTAGGTTGCTCTTCCTCTTTAATTAGATTGGGGATAACAACATTAGGTTCATGAATCACATAAACCCCTAATCATATCTCATCAATGTGCTAGAAAGGATCAAGCTCGTGATCTCCAACTGCCCACTCATCTAGATTCACATTTTCTATAGGGGTGTTGTGGTATAAGGTCATGGCTTGCTCCTCCAGTCCAGGGGTGACGTAGAGGTTAGCGTTTATAGGACTCACAACATATGGCTTGATATGGTCTTTGGCTAGAGGTTCAGACTTTATGGTTACTTTCATACCATATCTTGTTCTAAAGAACATATGAGACCAATCAGAAGACAAGAAACCACCCAGTTTGGCTGTAAAATCTCTTGAGAGGCAAATGGAAAAATGGGGTGGCAAGTCAATAACATGTATATCCTAATGGATTGCAAAATTCAGGGATGCATGCAAAGTAAGGGCTAAATTCTTAATTATACCAACAGTTTTAATAGTAGATCCATCCAACTGAACTACGCCTTTCTGGGAGTTAGGCTCATAAACAAGACCTAGTTTATCGGCTAAGCTCTTAGGCATAATTGAGTTACTTGCACCAAAATCAACCATACAGTTATGTACTATTTTATCGCCAATAATCAGACTCAAATAAAATGGAGGAGGCTTTACCTCTTGATTTTTCTATTCATTTTTCACTTCCAGGCTATTTGCAAGCACAACTTTAGCATTCCCTTGATTAGCAATGTCAGAAACATAAAGCTTAGCCAAGGCATCCTGCAACAAGCTCTTTGGACCCGGAATATGTAATGCATCCAAAACTGACATAATGATAGTGGCCTTCTTAAGATGCTCAACAACATTGAAAGAAATGGGGCTTACCTTTCGCTGATCCCTAGTAACAGTAGCGTCATTTCCTTTCTACAAAGGTTGTGATTGCGTCTTAGACTGCTCCTTCCCAGGTACTTCTTGGCCTCTTTACAGAATCTGCACTTTAGGTTGTGCTACAGAAGTAACATGGGATGAAGAAACAGGTAGCTTGTCCTTAGTATATTGCTGCTATATGTTTCCAGCTCACTGCCCCAAATCCATAGCCCTCTTTTTTGATCTGGTATTAGCTGAAATAGGAGAATTTTGTTGATCTTGACCGTTCACACCACAAAACTCAGAACTCTGCCAGTTTGGAAAAGCAACCTCAAAATTATCTTGCTGCTCTTGATTCTGACTTGGAACAATCTCCAAACAAGCATAGTTGTTCTCGACCATTAAGGCTTGATTTCTCATGTCGTTCACACATGTTGACTAGTTATGGGGTTGATTGTATGAATAACACCACTGACAATCTTGGGCAATGTTATTCTGTGGTACAAGTTCTTTTGACGAACTGGCAGCATTCAGATTATAGGGCTAGAAAGGTTTAGGGTTAAATTTCTTTCTTTGGCCTTGATAGTCAGTCTGAAAAGGTGGCCTATTAGGTTGATTCTGCTAATACAGGGCTTGATAGGGCTTATGTTCTTGGCCAACTTGCTTTTTAATGCTCACTAGATCATTTCCAAAAGTCTTTAGTATACTTTTGATCTCTTGAAATTCTTGGGATTGGGTTGGGATAGTGTTTTCTTGAGCTGCAGTCTGATAACCTATTGCTGGAACAGGGGGAATAGTAGCTAGGGGTGGTAAAGATGTCGGTGTAGGCAATTGGATTTCAAGAAATAAAGGCATAGGAGGCCTACGAGCAATTTCCCCAACTTGAATAAGATAATTTTCTTCTCTAATGGTGATGTCGAAAGCATTAGGGAGTGTGTGACCACCCATAGATTTGATCATTACTGAAATCTTGCTATTCAAGGCTTTTAAGAAAAATAGAAAAGCATGATCTGGTAAAGGTTTTACCATTAAAGTAATTTTTCCCCAGGTCCTTTGGAATCGTTAGTTGAAATCAGCCATGTGCTCGTGCGGAGCCCTCTTGATCGTGCTCAGCGATTCTAATAAGGACAAATGATCTGATTTATCAAAAAATGTTGGTACAAGCCATCACCTAATGCATCCCATGTCGTGATTGATTTTATCGTGAGACCTCTAAACCATTGCAAAGCTTTTCCCTTTAGTGACGCAGCCAAGAGTCTCAGTGCTAGGTTCTCATGAGTGATATTGTGATCCGAGCACAATGTGGCCACATGTCGAATATGTTCAATGGAAGTAGTTTTATCTTCTCCGATAAAGTATGGAAGACTCCTAAAAGCTGCCACTGGAATATCATCATAATGTGCAATATTTAACGGGGTGCCCCTATTAAAAGGTGCAAAAGCATGTTGTCTTGCCATTGGTGGTGCTTGTGCTACAGGAACAAGACTTCCTGGCACCAGAACTATAGGACTAAAAACTGGAGGCATGGATTTTGACCTCCTAGGTGTATGAAATAATCTCTTAGTTGCTCTGCCTCTCCTTCGTGGTGGGGACAACTGCAGATACTCGGATGGGGTAGAACTTGATCTTGCCTATACTTTTCTCATGTGTAGGCTACACTAAGTCTGCATGCAAAATCAGAAACGGAGTCACCGAGTATATGTATTAGACTTGCAAAAGGCTGAATAAAATTGTTGCATACACCAAACAACAATTAAAAAAAACTTGAAACTTCTCTGAAATCAACTTTCAGGGTCCCACCAGGCGTGCCAAAAACTGTTATCAATCAGATATGCACCCTATGCTAAGCTTGCAAAATACTTAGCTATCTGTTGACACATGGAAACCTTCTTTAGAAGTGGGTGATCTGTGAGAAGAAGGAATCTCCAGAGTGAGCTGGTTTTCCAAATGATATTTTCTACTTTAAATGATTTTATGGGAAGAAGGGTAAAAAGATATTTGAAAAGACAACTTGAATCTAACGGATGATTAAATAGAAACTTATGAGATTAAGACAACACCATTCACAACAATCTCTCTGTCAGGATAGTTCTCACAATCTCATTTAGCACATAATTTCATCAGTAATTTGCATGAAGATCTATAAACTAAATACAACACACGACCTAAAACTATGCAATTTTGAACACAAACTCACAACAACAAGACATAAAAGGATTCAAATTGAATCACAAAGACATCAAATTTCTTATTATGAAATGAGCAAGAAATGAGAAGAACTCTGCTACTTTATTGAAACTGAAAGAGTATTTTGTCTGAACTCTGAGTACAAAACTGCTTACAAGACTCTCTGCCTGAACAAGAGAGGAAGAAGCAAAAATCTGGACTGAGAAAAGCCCTAATTTTTTCTCCTAAATAAACTCCCCAAACCCTAATCCGAGCTCAAGAGAAAAGCCCAAAAAAAAGCATCCAAAACTGCTCCATAATGAATAATAAAAGTGGAAACCTCACACTTTCTGCATGTTCATGCAAAAGGCTTCTAAAAATAGGCTCAATCTGCTTTAAAATCAAAACAAACACCTTATCTTCATCCCATGCTTCTCGAATTCGCCCAAGGAAAAAGTCAACAACTTTGCTTTCACAACATTGCTAAAATTAGCAAAAGATTAAAGCAATTTATAAAAACATTGCCTAATCTTTGCTTTACAAAATATTTACAGTTTTATCCTCTCAATTTGCCCTAATTCTTGCAATTAAGATTTTAGAAATCTTTGCAAAAAATTAACAAGCCTTGATATCTCCATTACAATTTGATTTTTCTAAAAAATCATAAAAATACAAGGAATGGATATCTATTATTGAGTTTCTCAATTGATTTCAATAAAATAAACCCTAAGCATATGCCTCTATGATTTCTTTAAAATCATAATAAAAAAATACAACCTATAGTCATATATTTTATCTAAAAATAGAAGGCATAGCTCGGCCTAGGGAAGAAAAGACTAAGGCATTTGATTGGTTTTATTTCAAATCAAAGGATTATGAAATATTTGCATAAGGCACAAACCTAAGCCATAAATCATACTCTAAGGCAATCGATGGAAATACTAAAAGGTATTAAGGGTCATTTCGACCTAGGTATATGTTACCATGGTATTAGTCTTGGGAGTCTAATATTTTAAAACATTGATAATAATCCCATAGTCGAATTAGGGCTAAGGGAAAACCCTAATGACAAAACATGAATTTCACCCTAGTTTTTGCATTCTTCACTTTGTGCTTTGAGAAAAACTCTCTTCAAGAGCCGCTAACTTGGAAGATTAGGGTTTTGCAAGGAAAGCTTGAGGACTTTGGCCATCAACTTCTCTGTGGGTCGAATCTCCATCAGCAAGCAAGGTAAGTCAATCTTGAGCCATTTTATGGCTTCTCTCCTCTAGTTTGAAAAAAAAACTTGGCCTTAAGGCTGCGACTGTCCATGTATTTTATGCATTCCTCTTTGTTTCCTGTGTCAAAGCTTCCTTGTCATTCTTTATCTGCCGCCATTGGAAGTTTTGTTTGAGCATTTCTAGTGAATAAAACTTAAAAAAGTTTGACAAAAAATGAGGATTATTCTTTCTTTGGAAGAACATTCAAAAATTTCTGTGTATTTTCTCCATTTCAGGCCACGACTATTATATACTTTTTGATAAATTTTTGTAACAAAAAACATGCATTCTATATATTGTTGCTTTGACTTTGAGACTTTAATGGCAAACCCTAAATGGGTTTTTGGCCTTGGTGAAAATATGTAAGCCTATAGACTCCTCCAGGCTATGGCCAACCTTGCATTGATCTGGGTATTGCAAACCCACTGTATTTCCATTAAATTATTTCCATCTGTGTAAACTTCAAACTTTACGCTTTGCTTGTCATTAGGAAAAAACAAATGGGTTCAAGCATCTTGTGAGGACCAAATGATTCTAGGCTATCATAATGATTGTTGTGTTATTTTGTTCATAGGACTAAAACTGAAACCCTCACACTTCTCCACTTTCTGGGCTCGACCCATGATGTTCAATGACATTATTTGTTAAATGAAAGGACCTTTGTGTATCTTTTTCATCATTTTCTGGGTTTGCAACACCCATCATGGCCATGGCCATTAGCTCTAATACCTCCATTTTATGAGATCTCTAATGCTGGCACGAGCTCGAAACATTGTTCTCTCCTTCTGTATTTGCATTTCAGTTCAAACCCTCATATGGGTATTTGTATTTAAGATGAAAATTGCTATTGAGGTTACGACCATGGCTGTAATTCTTGTTTTCCTATAGAAAACAACCACCATTTGATGTATGGTAATTCTAATGAAAACCTCATAAAAAAATCATCCTCTCAATTTATTTATTCAAAATCACTATTAACTTGTACTTTTGGATCAAGACCCCAAATGGGTATCACCTTTTGACAGGAAAAATAATGCTTCATTGTCCCATTGTTGTGATAATAAACAAGACTATTCTTTATTCAATTGCTTGTTTCTGTAGACATCCAAATTTGAACTCTCCCATAAGGTCACATTCGTCCCCTTTATTCATCTATCTCACATTTCCCATCGATGTTAATTAAATCATTTATTTAATTAATATTTCTCCCTTTACCTAATGTTCCTAAGATATTTAAATTAAATAATTAAATACTTTACCTTTATCCCCTTTCCTCTCTAAATTAAATAAATATTCCAATTTGTTTAATTTAGTCATTTGGCTTTATGAATTTAAATTAATATTTAAATTCATTATTTTTTCTCTCCTTGTCCCATCCTCCATAACCCTTCTTTAATACAGATTAATTTAATTAATCTCTAATTAGGATGTGTACACCCTTAATCAGGATGAATGTCACATCCTCCATCATAGCCCACTTGCCTTAATCCTTCATTAACAACCGTAATCCCTTATTTTCACAACCTAATTACTTGATTAGGTCACCTTAACCCCTTATGCCATTTATGGCATACCCCCAAGTCAAATTTTTATTAAATGCTTTCTCCATTTGGAGAAAGCAACCCCTTCCCAATGTGAAT
The DNA here is from genome assembly GCA_007115665.2 of Sequoiadendron giganteum. NCBI lineage: Eukaryota > Viridiplantae > Streptophyta > Pinopsida > Cupressales > Cupressaceae > Sequoiadendron > Sequoiadendron giganteum. The sequence goes on from CM021106.1 coordinate 226,676,965, forward strand.
TTTTAATTCACATTTATTCTTCCTAGGCTCTTTAAGGAATTTTTAATTCCTCAAAAGTCTCATCACCCACATGGGGACAAGGACCTCCTTTATGAGGAGATCTTTTCCATTCCCAAGGTACAAGTAAGTACCTCCACCTGATGTCCTTCTTGACACTTCATCCGCCACATGTCAAGATGTGAGAGCTTATGAGTTCTCAACTCACCCTAGCCCTTGATCTTGTCCAAGGTGGCTGCATCTTGACCCTTCGTTGTTTAATGGCCTTTCCCCTAAAATTAGATGAATTTTCCCTCATTTAGAATACATTCAACTTTTGAACATTCAAGCACTCAAGCATACTTGCACTCTTAAGCATCCACCATTGCTACAACTTTTGAGTTCATTTTGCATCCATATTGTGCATCTATCCAAATACCCACTTGCATCATTACATTCCTCATCTCATCCACATCGTTTTGCATCTAGTTTCATGCTATTTTCCATTGAAAGGAGCACACAAATCAAACAATCAACAAGGCCAACCAACTCATCAACTTGGACAAGGTATATCACTCTTTTCTCTTTCCTTTTGTTCAAGTTCAACTAGGCCAATCTTGAGGTGTTGTTTGTGTTTTTCCTTGTTTGTATTTCATTTCATTTTGCATTTTAGACTAGGAAAATTCACCTGCACACATTTTTGGCATGCCCAGTGGGACCCACGTCATAGTTCTATACTTTTATGTTTTTCATTATTTGAGTTTTGCAGGTTCAGACTTCAGTTACAGAGGCAAAACTGCCCTAACGGGTGAATTTTCTCCTTATAGGGGTGAATTTTCTCAGTTAGACAGGCAAATTTACCAACAAGGGCGAACTTTCTTCTTTAAACAGGCTAACTTGCTCATTTACAGGGGCGAATTTGCCTTTCGGGGTGAATTTGCTTTAGTCAAGGGCGAACTTCCCTTGACTTTCAAAACATGCGAACTTGATTGTTGAGAACGAGCAAGTTTGCAACTTACAGGGGTGAACTTTCTCATACAGAAGGGTGAATTTTCCTCACATAAAGGTGAATATGAGGTGGATCTGAAACTTTGATCTTTAGTTTTCAATATCGTTTTGGTTTCATTTTTACATACTGACCTGCTAACTCATCTTTTTGTGAGTGTCCCTGGTTTTCACTAACGTTTTGTGTAGTCATTTCTTGTTCATCCAAGATCGGTGGTTCGAAACTACTAATGCATTTTCTACAGGACGATCGGTCCAAGACCTTTTAGTTAGTCTGTTTGTCATTTTTTCATACTACCTAGGAACATGTAGCTTTAATTAAAGGGTCAATATACACTTGTTTGTCATGTTTGTGAGTGGACTGTTGATGTATCCAATCCTCTTGCGCCATTTGGTGATCCTGGGTGATGAGAAATCACAGTTCATTCTGGTCCAGTTGAGTCTACCTAGGAGGTGTTAGTGCATCCAAGCTCTCCCCTTACGCTATGTGCAAGCTTGGGGACCAGCCGAAGCATCTAGTATCTTCTTCATTTAGCTAGACCTTTCTGGGATTTCATCACCCAAGGGATGATTCCAACCACATGTTACCGACGGGGTATATAAAGGGGGGAGAATGAAAGTTGTACCCTAATCTAGTCACGTCGTGTCTAGCGAAGCGTTGAAGCTAGGATGATACCTAGATAAGATGTGAAGAGTTGCTCCAAGTTTCCAACACCTTGCTAGGGCTCCCGACTCACGCTTATGACAGGCTGGTGTTGATGATTGTGCCTCACATACCTTGCGTATATCGAGGACGCTCGAGATAGTCTTGTGTAGCCTAGATAAAGACTCGTGTTTTAGCGACGACTTGGTGTAGTGCAGGGGATGCAGACCGTACCCCAAAATTACTCACCACATACTCCTTTGGGTTGAGATAGGAATCCTCATGGTGGACTACGATAGTCCTTGAATGAGAGCATAAAGGTGAGCCCGTGGCGTTCGTTGACGACCCTGTGCCATTGGAACACTAGCTATCCGCCTTCGTGAGAAAGGGTGCTCCAGAGAACCACCCCGGTATCATGAAGTATTAACCTTGGGTTTTCTGCTCAAGGTGGTGGGCCTACATTAAGCTTGCAAACCCCTATCATTAATTTTAGGATCATGATACCTGGCGTGTCTTCTTTGTGTGATACTAGTGCTTTTAATTTCAGTTGAGTCAGTCCAACCTTATGTTTATTGTTTGTCGTGCCTATTGTCCTTTGCCACAATTAGCCCCTGCCTTCAGAGGTGAATTTTCCCCTTACAGAGGCAAATTTTCACTATAGACAAGCAATTTTTCCCTCCAAAAGGGCGATTATGCGTCTCAGTCCAGTCTAGGTCATCTATTTCGGTGAGTTTGCCTTTTTCATAATTGAATTTTTCTGTGGGTCACTTTCTTAGGTAACCCCATTTTTGCCCGTTCCTCGGAACAATCAAGTTTTTCCATCCCTTAGGCGATTCTATCAGTCCCCATCAGTCAAATTCACTCATTCTCTAAGAACAGGCAAACTTGCTCCCTTAATAGGCAATTTTTCTTAGTTTTTGGGTGATTTTGCTCATCTGTTGGGCAATTTTGCTTCCCTGTTGGGCGAATTTGTTTATTACAGAGGTGGCCCTACCTCCCATTCTCCATTCAAGTCCCCGTTCAGGTCTGTTTAGGTGAACCCGTTTGCTTGTTTATTATACCATTCTCCGTCCAAGTCCCCGTTCGGATCTGTTTAGGTGAATCCATTTGTCCGTTCCTTATACTATTCTCTGTTTGAGTCCCCGTTCGGGTCTGTTTAGGAGAATCCATTTGTCTGTTCCTTATCCTGTTCTCTATTCAAGTCCCTGTTTGGGTTCGTTTAGGCAGATCCATTTTTCATCCCTTATCATGTTCTCCGTCATAGTCCTCGTTCAAGTCTATTTAGCTGAATTTTTTTGTCTGTTAGGCGATTCTATTTTTGAGTGAGTCTGTTTTCATGTGCACTGTTCCTGAAATAGGCTGAGTTGTCATCCAGTTAGGCGATCTTGAAAGTCAAATTTGCTCGTTCTTCAGTGGTTTCATCTTTTTAGGTGAACTTGTCATCTTCTTGGGTGAACTTGTCAGTTTGTTGGGCGATTTTGACAACTTCTTGGGAAAAATTGTCTCTTGATAGGCAATTTTTCTAAGCAACTTCACCTATTTTTGGTGCCTGTCAAGTCTTGGGCAAACCTGCTTTACCAGATAGTCAAATTTGTTTAGCAGATTCGTCTATTTCCTGTGTCACCTAGGTCTTGGGTGAATTTGTCAGACTGAACGAGCGAGTTTGCAACCTACAGAGGTGAGTTTGTTCAGTTTGGACAGGCGAACCTACCACCTATAGAGGTGACCTTGCTTCCCATACAAATTCCAAAATGTGAATCCTTTTGGCCACTGCAAGCCTGTTGTTAGTCGAGTTGTTTGCTGTGACCAATTTTTTTTTATCATCATCCATTTTCCCGCAATCATCATTTTCATCCATCTACATTTTCCAAAGATCATCATTTCATCAATCAAATCATCTAGGAGTATCTTAGAGCATCCTTAGATCACATATCCATCATCGGTTCATCAATCTGAATTCCCTAGACTTCGTTTTAGAGGTTTTTATCCTAGTTGGCTTAGGTGTTTGATCCTTATCGTCATCATCTATACCTGCTTAGGATTTTCATCCATCCTAAGTTAGTAAATCATCCTTGACCCAATCAATCTACTTCTATCTTAAGGTAGATTCAGTGTCGTAATCATCCATCTTGCAGTTCAATCCAATCAATCAACACCTTACGTCATCTAATCAAAGCTTCTGAACTTAGTTTAGAATCGATCTCATCGGTCTAATCCAACCAATCATCTAATCCAATCAATTGTGTCATCCTATCGATCAATCCAATTGCATCCTTTATCCATCATCCAACTCAATCAATCAATCCCTCATCCAATCTAACCAATCCTTCATTCATCACTTAGGCCCATTTTTTACTTTCATGCCCATTACTCGATCACAAGGAAAGAAGCTCATGGCAGAACAACAAGCTCAAGGTGCTCAGCCTAACATTCCTCTGGATCCTAATAATGGTGGTTCATCACAATCCAATACTGAGGTCCAAACCACATCTCCTCCTGCTGATGAAAGCATGGTCAATCAACCTAAAGTTATAGTTGATGAGTATCTTAATAATCCTGTCAATCTTCAAATGATAGATCATCTTCTTAATGAACGTGGGGATAATATCCTCACTACCTTGCTCTTGAAGGACATCAAACCTCCATCGAGATTTGAGTTATCAAAACTTGTCAACACATCACCTCCTACACCTCCTGCAGCTCAAGATCGCCAAAATTCGTAATCCTCCAGGGAATGCTTATATTCTCGAGGGTCCTCCTATCAATAACTAGTACCAACCTAGGTTTGGTAATGTCATGCTTTATTAGGCCACACATCCCCCACATATTCCAATCATGGTCATAAGAGCATCACCCGATCTGAATGATCCCCTTGCATATGGTATGCCACAAAATATTCCTTCATTGCCATCTTTGAATGTCCCTCAAGGTTTGACCCCAATACCATCTGCACCATCGCTTCCACCTAATCAGCCTAGTCAACCCCCATTCAATGCTAGGGGCAATCCTTTTGCTGTATTACTGCCACTTCCGAGATCAACACCCCCTTCTAATCTATTGCCACCTCTGTTTATTCCTCAGCAACCACCTCAAAGCAGCATGCCACCTTCTCAACCATTGCAAGATAACCCTCAACAAATGCCACAACAAACTCCTCAACATATTCCAATTCACTCTCAACCAATCAAGCAACAACCTCCACAAAAAAATATCCTCGTTCCGTCACAACAAAAACAACCACCCTTGCATCAGCACCAGGGTAATCCATTTGAACACCCTCATCAGCCTCAAGGTCATCCTATTCAAAAAATATCTCAAAAAAACCCATCCTTCCAATAGCCTCAGATCACTTAGCAACCTCAAATCCCCACTCGGCCTCTTTATCATCAGCCCCTTCAACAACAACAAGTCCAAACACAACCTCAACAATCTCACTATTCCATTCCTAGTAACATGGCTTAATACCTATACCATCCAAAAATTACGTTTTATGCACAACCTGCTACATCCAACCCCAATCTTGGCTATGCCTATCATAATCCATAACAAGTTCAACAACAACCGTCTTACACTACCCCTTTGCAACCACATCAAACCATTTCCTATTAGCAACCTAATCCACAACAACCTCTATATGCCTCCCAACAATACGCCACCTACAATTATTAGTCCAATCCATACTATGCCTCATAGAAACAACCATCATACCAACAAGGTGCTTCCACTTCATACTATCAAGCACCTCCATCGTACCAGCAAGGGGGCCCTTCTTCTTATCACCAAAATCTTCCATCCTACCATCAACTCTACACCAAACCTCCATCACAACCTACGTACACTAATCAATGTCAACCGACTCCTTCATATACACCTCCACCACCATATGATCAAACTGCATCCACTCCATCCACATCCTACCAACAATATGCTCCTTACAATCAATCCAATCCGCCAAATCCATCATCATCAACACCTTTTAATAAGGAGTTGGAGGAGGTAAAAGCCGCATTGAAAGACTTACAAATAGGGACTTCCTAAAAGTCTTTCAAGTTTTAAGAGATTTGTCCCTATCCATTTGATCCCTCAATTTCACTCATTCCTTTCCCCAAGCATTTCGAAATGCAGAAATTCAACAAATACAAAGGGATGAAGGATCCTAAGAACCATCTCCAAGAGTTCTATTCACATTACCAGGAAGTTCTCCATAATGACAACTATCTCCTACGGTTATTCCCTAGGAGTTTAATAGGGGTAGCTCTTGACTGGTTCATGGGTCTTCCAAAGGGATCCATCTCTTCTTTCGTGGATCTTTCAGAAAATTTTGTCATGCAATTCTCTTTCAATTTGGAGAAAGATGTTGATACTTTATATCTTTTGAAAGAGAAACAACATGATGGTGAAACCTTTGCTAGCTACCTACAAAGGTGTCGTGCATTAGCTAGTCGAATGAAGTCTCTGCTCAGTGAGAAAGACATGGTGACTCTGTTTGTGGCCAACGCTCATCCGTACATGAGACATAATCTCAATTTGTATTGTGTCACAACCTTCATAGAAGTCATAGAAAAGGGTCTTATCATTGAGAGAGCTCTCATCGCTAAGGGAAAAATTAAAATCTATAATCCAGATAAAGAGAAGTCATCTGGAGATAAGTCCCGCTACTAGAACAAAAATAAGAACGCATTCAATGATGGTGTCACGGATACCAAGTATGTTCAAGTAGAAAACACCTCACAAAGGCCTCAAGACACTCCTCCACCACAACCAATGGCAAATCCCATATTCGTGCCACAAGCCGCACCTTGTCCTCCTCAACAGTCCAATCAAAACAATCAAGGCAATAGTAAAATCTCTTTCACTTCTTTGGGAGAGCCCTTAAGCTTCGTGTTCAATAGTCCTATTTTGTAAGAAAATTATCCAATTATTTATCCTGTGACCAAGCATTTTGATGAATCCAAGCCAAAACCAACTTGGTACAAGGAGAACAAGTATTATTATTTTCATAAGATCAAAGGTCATTCCCTAAACAAGTGTCAAGGACTCAATAAATATATCCAAGATCTTATAGATCGTGGAGATATACAAGTGGATACCAACCAGGAATCTTCGTCCAATGCTTAGCTATAGATATACCAGAACACCTTCCCTAACCATAACTAAGGAGCCAACATGTCTAATTCCAACCTTGGTTCAAGCAACAACAACAGTCAAAACAACACCAATAATGTCAGCTATAAAAATGTACCTTATAACTATGATGGCATAGTTATGTGCATTGGCCAAGTAGAGCCTCATGTCTCCATAATTCACATCAAAGGTAAATATCCACAATGTTTTGTGATGACTCATCACACCTGTATCTTAGTCCCTGGTCCTTCTACATCCACCCAACAAGCTCCTGTAAGTTCACAGTATAATATTCTTGATCACTTAGGAAAGACACCCGATCAAATATCCATTTTGGATTTACTTAAGTCTTCTCTTGTACATCAATAAATCCTCACCAAGGTCTTACAAGATACCCATGTACCAAATGACATAGACCTCACTCAATTTCAAGCCTTAGTGGGACACTTGTTGTCAACTTATCAGTTGGTTTTTAGCCAAAACAACATGCCTGCCATCAACCTTGATCATAACCGCCCTCTTCATATTGAAGTCCTCGTATCCCAACATAAGGTAAAAAGGGTCTTGGAAGATAATGGCTCATCCCTCAACCTGTGTACATTGAAGTTCATAAAATAGGTTGGATACACCCAAGCTGACTTGAACAACTATGCTATTACCATAAAGGCATATGATAATGCTGAGAGGGATTCTTAAGGCACCATTTGTCTTCCTATTCAGGTTGGCCCTATTGTGCAATATACCACATGTCATGTTTGTGACCTCTACCTTCCATACAATCTCCTTCTTGGTCGCCCATGGATTCATTCTATGCAGGTTGTTCCATCCACTTACCACCAATGCTTGAAGTTTCCTTTTCAAGGAATGAAAGTAACCATACAAGCCGATCCACAACCATTTGAGTATTGTCGTGCTTTAGAAGCTTTCTTCCCCCACTGTTATTACTATCTAGGAGTTGAAGTAGGGGCACCTCAGGCCTCATCATCCAATCCATCTCATAATCCATCAACCAACACCACATCCACCACATCCACTACCGACTCCACCATCACCAAGGTCAAGATCATTGACAAAGGCTATGGAGAGTATGAAATACAAACTGCACTCAATGTGGCCACAATTCCACCCTCTCCTCGCTCTTATGGGAAACCATCTCAAACATCATCCAAATTAGAAGAAAAGACCAAGACCCTCACTTCCAAGAATATGGGTCCAACGACATTCAAAGATTTGGGTACACTCAAAGAACAAATGGAAAATGACATTAGCTAGTGGGTCTATCGAGAAGAGCCTAAACCATCAACTCCCCTTGCGGAATATTTCTAGAAGACCTATCATCATGCATCAAAGTTGGTTGAAAATTTTAACTATCAGGGAGTGGTCTTGGTATAGAGGAACAAGGATGATTCCAACCTATAGAACCATCTATGCGACCTAGAAGAATATGCCTAGGCTATGACACGAAACAAAAGGGTCATGTGGCATCAACTAGTGCTTCTAACAATGTTAGTGTGGACAATGGTCTCCTTGAAGACATTCTTGAAGAAGAGTCCATCATACTTGCATACGATGACATGGATCTCTCCTCCATGTTTGATTGCCTATCCATTTGCACTATCAACCTTTCCCTTATCATCCTGACCTCATTGACTGGGACCTATGTAGTAGCGCACCTATTGACACCTTTCTCTCAGTGGATACTTATGTAAATCTTATGGGATTGGGGGAAGATGAATTCCCTAACTACAAAAATAAGAAGAAACAAAATTAAAATGGGTCATCTAGTGAAAACCTCCCCGAGGTGCTTCTTGACTCAGAAAAAAGTAAAAATAAAGGTTGTATCTGATAGTGAAAACCTCGATGAGGCACTGGAAGATGGGGATGTTCATATTCCCCTTGTGGGAACTCAACTATCTTAATGATCTTCTATTCTCATTGAAGAAACACGGGAAGTCAATTTGGGAACATAAGAAAATAAAAAAATCACGTATGTAGCCAAATCTTTATCAGAAGAATAGCACTCTGCCATCGTCCAAATTCTCAAAGAAGGCATTATCAATTTTGTGTGGGCCTATTTAGATATGCTAGGTCTAGATCCTGCTCTAGTCATAGACCATTTGGATGTCCACCCGGATGCTAAGCCTGTTAAGAAAAAGTTGAGAAAAATGCATCCTCAAGTAGCCTTGTTAGTCAAGAAGGAGTTGGAGAAACTATTAGAAGCTGGATTCATAAGACCCATTGAATACTCCAACTGGATATCCAACATAGTCCCTGCTGCTAAACCAAATGGCAGTATCAGGATTTGCATAGATTTCTTGGACCTCAACAAAGCCTGTCCTAAAGATGATTTTCCCTTGTCAAACATTGACATATTGGTTGATTTAACTACTAGAAATGAGATGCTATCCCTCATGGATGGTTTTTCTAGCTACAATCAGATCAAAATTGCACCCGAGGATAAAAAAAAGACTGCTTTCACCACTCCTTGGGGCACATTTTGTTACAATCTCATGCCTTTTGGCCTCTAGAATGTGGGGGCAATGTACCAGCGTGCTATGACAGCCATTTTCCATTATCTCATTCACATTATAATGGAAGATTATGTTGATGATCTGTTGGGGAAATCCAAAACAAGGGAAGAACATCCTATAATCCTGAAAAAGATCTTTGAGTAGTTAGAGCATTACAAACTATGTCTGAATCTGAAGAAATGTGTCTTTGGGGTCACATCAGGAAAGCTACTGGGTTTCATTGTTTCTAGAAGGGGCATAGAGGTAGATCCAGCTAAATTTAAACAAATTATGGAAATGCCCCCACCACACAATCTTAGATAGTTAAGGAGCCTTCAAGGTAAGCTACAGTCCATCAAGCGGTTTATAGCTCAGTTAGCTGAAAAGTTCCAATCGTTCTCTCATCTCCTATGGAAAGATACCACCTTCAAGTGGGATTCAAAGTGTCAGCTAGGCTTCGAAAAGATTAAAGAGTACTTGGCTCATATGCCCATCCTTATGCCTCCAATTCTAGGTAAACTACTTTTGTTGTACATTTTAGCTACCTCAGTTGCACTGGGGGCATTATTAGCCCAACATGATGAGTCCTCAAAAGAACACGACATCTACTATATCAGTCAAACACTGGTGGACTATGAACTTAATTATTCCTTGATGGAGAAAGCTTGCTTAGGTGTCATCTTCTATTCACAAAATCTTCACCACTATATGCTCAGTCATCCCGTGAAGCTGATATCAAAAGTCGATCCACTCAAGTATTTGAAATCTAGAACGTCTTTAACTAGCCGCATGGCTAAGTGGATCATGTTACTGAGTGAGTTTGATATAGAGTACATGGAACAAAAAGCAATTAAAGGGAAATTAATAGTAGATCAATTGGCAGATGCTCCTTTGGCAGATGCCTATCCTTTGGGAATTTCCTTATGAAGAGGTCCTTACAGTCACAAAGACAGCTACGTGGACACTCTACTTTGATGGATCATAGACTCACAATGGATTTGGGGCGGGTATCTTGTTTTTCACCCCACAAGGTGATTACATCCTGAAATCATTTAGATTAGCCTTCCCATGTACCAACAACATAGCAGAATATGAAGCTCTCATCACAGGTCTTAGGATCATCGTCCAATGGAATATCACTCGTTTGCGAGTCTTTGGTGATTCTCAGTTGGTCATTAAATAAGTAAATGATGAGTTTCAGACTAAATATGACAAGTTGTCACCTTATAAGCACATGGTGGATGATTTCAATTATTTCACCTCTATCCAGCTTGAGCAAATCCCCAAAATCTAGAATAAGGCGGCTAATGCAATGGCTACAATTGGTTCCTTGATTGGCATGTCAAAAGATCAAATAGATTACCAGTTCCTAGTTGAACAACTTTTATTCCCCACTTATGACATCCCTGAGAGCGATATGGTGTGTGAGATCGTAGGTCTCAAGTCACCATGGTATCACGACATTTACACCTATCTCCATGATAACATCTTACCCCCTGATCCTACACGCAATCAATGTAAATCCTTCATCCAACACGCATCCCATTATACCATAGTGGGAGACACACTTTATCATCATGGGTATGATGGAACCCTTCTTAGTGTTTGAACGAGACCGAAGCTCACACTGTGTTAGTAGAGGTACATAGTGGTATCTGTGGGGCCCATTCCAATGGCATGGCCTTGGCTAAGAGAATTCTCAGAGCAGGATATTATTGGCCTACTATGGAGCATGATTCTTGTGATTTTGTAAAGAGGTTCTTTCCTTGTCATCAACATGCAGACCTGATTCATACTCCTGCAAGATCTACAACCCATCATAGCACCATGGCCCTTTTCACAATGGGGTTTCAATTTGATCGACAAGATTTACCCTCTATCCTCTGATGGCCATACCTTCATCATCACCACCACTGAATACTTTAATAAGTGGGTGGAAGCAATGCCACTTGCTCAAATTACCGGTGTTTAGATTTCCATGTTCACCTCTTCCATATCCTCTACAGGTATGGAATTCCCTCCTTTATCATCACGGATAATGGAAATCCATTTAAGAACAAGTCTATGAAATTATTTTGTGAGACCTATCACATCCAACACTATTGGTCCACCCCATATTACCCTTAGGGTAATGGTCAAGCAGAAGCAACTAAAAAGACCTTAATCAAAATTCTCAAAAAGGTGGTTAACAGCACGGGTCGAAATTGGAATCTCCATATCCATCCCGCCCTATGGGCCTACCACACTTCCATTCGCACTCCAACTGGCACCACTCCATATTCCCTCATTTATGGTGTCGAAGCTATCTTGTCGATTGAAGTCAAGATCCCATCACTTTGCATATCTTTGAAAAATCTTATAAGTGATGAAGATACTTGGGTTGCACGCCTTGCTCAGTTGGAACTCCTAGATGAAAAATGGATCAAAGCTTATAACCATTTGCAAGCCTACCAACATCATCTTAGGAGAAGCTACAATAAAAAGGTTCATCCATGACAATTCAATGTTGGTGATATAGTTCTTAAAGAGAATCAACGAAATCAGCAAGAGCGCAAAAAAAAGGGAAAATTTGAGGCCAATTGGCTGGGCCCCTATGTCATCACCCCTAAGTATAGTTTCAGTGCATACAGGCTTGCCACTCCTAAAGGAGAACCCTTAGAAGAGCCCATCAATATCATGCACCTAAAAAAAAATTATGCCTAAGTCAGCTAGGTTGTCCTTTCTTGAGAAAATACAAAAAAATTAAAAAAATACAAAAAACTAAAAAAATAAAAAAAATCCAAAAAATAGTAAAGAGAAATAATTTGTCCTATGGTGAAAACCACTCTTCGTGGTGCCTTGGATAAGTATGTTTGGTGAAAACCTGGCAACAGGTGTCATTCTTAGAGGGCTTAATCATTATCTATTGGTTGTCTCCTAGTTACTTTATCCTTCCATCCATCTTATCCTTAGATCCTATCCTAGCAATATCCAATTGATCCTATCCTCCCATTGGCATCTTGTTATCTTTCGCCTAGTATATAGTGATTGAGCATTGGACGATCCATATCGGCTATCCAAAATCTTGAGCTTTTTATCCTCAATTTGAGCTTTTCATCGCCTGTACATCGTGTCTCGTCGTTGGTCTTGCATCATCATTTACACTCCTCCATCGTGTCGGTCATCATTGGGTCTCATCTTGTCTTTGGTCTTTTTCGAACTACATTGCCCCTACGCTTTCACGTAAGCAAGGTCAATCATTTGATTTTCCCCCATGGAATTTTTTCATCTGGTCTTTGTCATCCATCGAGGTCTCCATTGTCCTCTTTCCACTTTTATCCATGGTCTTTTATCGAACTATGAGGGTTCTACGCTTTCACGTAGGCAAGGTTGATCTTTGATCAACCCCCAAGCCCCTAGGTCTTTTATGGTGTGTCATCTTATCGTCTTTTCTTGTCATCAAGTATGTCCCTATCCTAGTTGGTGCTTACAAACAAATGTCATCAATATCATGAGGTTCAATCGGTTCCAGATATCCCATGTCATGTCGATCTTTTAGTTTAGTTTCCATCTTTGGTCTCAATAGGATGCATCCTTCCTAACAGACCACATCAATCCCATCCATCCTTTTGATTTTTTGGAAAAGGACGTTTGAAATTGATTGTGATCTTTTCATGCTTTTGACATTTTTTTAATTATTTGAGCTCCTTATAATACCTCGTCAGGGTCACCACGATCCACCATATCATGGTACGCTTTGACTAGTAAACATAGGGGCGTATCTTGATCTTTTTGTCTGCTTGTTGTCTTCCTAGTTGCCCCGGGTAGTACCCACCAAGATCCTTGCGGTCTTGTGTTATGTTGGGGCATCCTTTGTGCTTGTGGTTATCCCAATGATTGGCCTGACCAAAGTCCTAGCGAATCTGGGGTGTTGGGATATCCTTCTTGTCTGTTGTGTTTGTTTCATGCATTAGACATATATCTACCTTGGTTCCTTATACTCTGGCATCTTGTGTCTTGTGCTATAGAAAAAATCAGTGCTCCTAATATTGGAAAATAGAACTAGGATTGCATTTCATGCTTCATCTTATTGCATTGCATTTATCCCCCCATCTCTTCCTCTCGCCTATGACTAGTAATTCTAGTTGTGCAAACATTCACCTTCCCTCTCCTTTTCTTCTCAGGACCCACATGGTCTTGAAAGGTGTAGTTTTACGTCCACCATCCCATCCATCTTTCCTTGTTTTTATAATGATTACAAGGAAAGTACTTGTCATTAAGCTCAAATAACCCCCAATCCGAAAATAAAGTTGACTCATTCGTGCCTTTCATCATTATGCATGCCCTTATTTACACTCATAATGGTACTAATTTAATTCAGATATTAATGTTTGTATAGAATTTAATTACACCTATCATCATGCACCCATCATGATTCGCCTAGTTACGTTTGCATTATCATTTCATTGCATTATCATTGTTATTATCATCGTAAGGTATTTCGACTAATATAGATTTATTAGTCTAAGCATCTTGAGTTCATTATCATTATCATTTTAAGTTGTTTAGATGGGTTTTAATTGGTTATTCTAAACATCTTAATTCATGTCATTATTATCTCATCTCATTGTCCATATAGGTTAGTTAACGTTCTTATCTTAAACATCCTAGTCCATCCCATCTTGCATTGCATTGTCATTATCATATTCATTTCAAGTTGTTCAAATTGACATAGGTTTTTTTCTTCTAAGCATCTTAAATTAGGTTCATTTCCTTATCATTTCATTACATATTAGTCCATTTCATTATACACATACATCACATTTTTCATCCATTGCATCCTATTGCATTTTCATTTCATAATTACATCACAATAACACAATCCATGGTACACATCATAACATTACAAGAAAATACATATCATACATCACCACCTACATCACAAATCATTAGTCCATAATCATATCATACATCACATCCTGCATCATAAATGTTAGGCATCATGCATATTACATAGTTCATCATAAATGCATACATACATCATAACCATCTGCATATCTCATAATAAATCATGTCCATATGCACATCCATACATAAAAATCCATCACATCATAAATGTATAGTGTGAATAAGGTTCATCACATCATATATAAATCCCAAATATCAAGTCCATAGCAAAATCCATAATAATGTCCATCATTTGTCATCAAATAAAATATAGGTACAAAGTGACCCTAAAAAATGGAGAGCACATCAATGAATAGATTGATCTCTATCTAGTCTACCCTGAGGAACTTGTGGCCTCTGTCCGGGTCCCCTATCTCCACACCCTACACCTATCAAAATTTGGATCATGTCATCCTTGTCCTCCCTATCCCGTGCTGCCTCCATTTGACCTCTATGGGCAGTCTGGTACTGATCCCCTATGCGGGGGAGTCTCTCGATAGCTGCTATATCCTCAGGTATGTGTCCCTTCTGATCGTGACGGTGCTGGCATATGTGGTATCACTCGAACATAGGGAGGTATATGTCATGTTAGATCTGAGACCTCCATGAAGTAGGCCCCCCATGTAGTAGCTAGCCTCTCTCATACACTCATCCCTCTCTACCGCTTAACCCCTAACTATGTCTCACTTTTCCCTATACCTGTCTTGTAATACAAAAATTTGTCTCCTCTCCTACTCCCATGCCTTCTGTTCCATCCTCATCTGATCTACTTGTGCCTACATCCATGCCATCTCCTACACTGACACATCTCTCTCACCCTACAAAGTTTGTACCTGTCTCTCTGTTGTCTCTGCCCTCTTTAAAACCATCCTTGAGTCTCCCATCACCACCTCTACACAGTCGGTCCTATCTTGGAGCTCATCTTGCTCCCTCCTCATCTCATCCCACTCTCTCCTCAGCTCCTCCATCACCCTCCTCATCTCCTCCCTCTCCTATTGATCCTCATCCATATCCCTCCTCATCTCCTCTCTCTCCTGCCAAGCCTCATCCCTCTCCAATGACATCCTGTCAGCCTCATTTGCGAGAACCCCATATTCCCTTTGCCCATTCTCCTACAACCTCTTTATCTTTGCCTGCATCCTCTCTCTATCTGCCTCTAACTCCCTAATTATATGCTCTGCAACTCTGAGTCTCACACAAGCTCCTTCTAGGAGTACTGTTGGATCCTCATATGGTGGTATATTCGGTACCATCGTGAGTGGCTTTGCCTTTATAACCTCCACATCCATGGGCTGGTCTTCCCATCCCACTTCCTCCATCACCACATCCTCCTTGAATCTCCTCCATTGTATGCCTCCTCTCCTACCCCTTCGTCATTGCCTCCCTAACCTCCTCTCATCATCTGACCCATAGCCAAGTGCCCCTACAATTGGGTGCACTGTTGTAATCCACCTGGGACTATGCTCTGCCCACCATGCAATGTACCTCACGGTCACCCCTACATGTACTTCTCCTCCTATCCTCCTTGGATATGGCACTGGTTGCACATCCTCCTATCTCTATCTGGAAAAATCCATCATGATTGTCTGACCCCACAATCATTCTCGGGTAATCCGACAAAATCTTTATGGTCCTACATCACATTGAACTGCCTAGTCACCCTATCTAGTTGATGGAGCTCAATGATATGCGGGTCCCTCCTGATCAGATAACACATTGCATAGAAATATCCTCAGTTCCTCCTCTCATTTGCTCTCCATCCGATGAACCGTCACTCCATATATGGTCTCCATATGATGTGATCTCCTTGCAGATCATCCAACCTCCTCCTCCATCCCTCTATATCTCTCACATCTCCGTAGTGCAGATGCCAGTCGTACTCTACCCCATACCAGTATGCTACTGGTAGTGTCTCATCTTGGTCTCCCACTATCAACACACCTGGCCTAGTCACACTGATGTACTCCCAAGCCCATATCTATAACAATGTCACGTGCATCATGCTAAGGGCTCTCCTATAGTAGACAACGTGCATATCTCTATACAGCTACGCTAGTACACATGCACCCCATGCAAACTCTCCCTCTCTCCACTCCATGATATGTCGCACAACCTCGATAAAATTGAGGCTGCAAAACCTCTTACTTCTATTTGGTAATAGGATCTTGTTAATCAACCCACACAAGTACAATGGTAGTGGAGGTACCTCCAATCCCAAACATCCATCCAAATCCGAAAATCACTCGTAGACTCCTCTCCCACTCTCGCCCTGGCTCCGAGTCCAGCTAACTAGGTGCCCTCTGATGGGAAGCCACAATATCCTCCACACATCCTCCAGTGTCACTGTCATCTCCCTTGTCGGGAGATGAAATGTGGAAGTATCTAAGCTCCACGTCTCCATCAACGTAGTCAGCAGTGGTCAATGTTCCCTAATGTTTGGATACCCCAACATGTGTAGTACACCCGCCTACGCTAAGGTTGCATGGTCCTCCTCATCCATCACTGCGATGGTAGCCACTAGTACCGTTGAGTGTCTCTCGCACGTATGAAGTGTGTCCAAACTCTGCATCCAAACCAAAAACCTCATCTGTCATTCATCATTTCATCTTTTTTCTATCATTATTTCATTCCTCTTTTGATCATTTCATCCCTTTTTATCTCTTTTCTTTCTTTTCTTTTATCCAAGTTGCACCCCCGGGGACTTCGCCCTTTTTCTCTTTTGTTTGACAGATTCGCCCTTTATGGAGAAAATCCACCTTTCCCCCCTCTTTGTTGTCACCACCCGTTGTCCGGATAGTGCCTGTCTGAGCGAGTTCGCCCATCTCGGCGAGTACGCCCATTCAGGTGAGCTCGCCCGTCCGGGCAAGTTTTCGCCCTTTATCTCTTTTCTCCAGCGAATTCGCCCTTTATGGAGCAAATTTTCCTTTCCCCCCTCTCTTTTTCATCAGTACCCATTGTTCGGACGATGCCCATCCGAGTGAGTTTTCCCATCTCAGTGAGTATGCCCGTTCAGGCAAGTTCGTCTATCCGGGTGACTTCGCTCATTTGGGTGTACTTGTTTGTGTGACAGGTGGGTTCACCCATGGGTGGGCTCGCCCTTCTAGTGGACGACCCTGCCCGTCGGGCGAGCGGCCCCGCCTGTGGGATGGGTGAGTTCTCCCGTCCCAAGTGATCTTGCTTGTGGGATGGGAAAGTTCGCCCGTCCTAGGTGGCTTCGCCCATCCCAGGTGGCTTCGCCTGTCGGATGGCCGGGCTCGCCCCTGCCATTTTCCTTTTCCCTCCCTAGGTGAATTTTCCTTCCAGATAGGTGAATTCACCTCTAGTCCCAACCGTGCCCTCCAAGGGAAATTTTGGCTCTTTGGATGGGTGATTTCACTTGTCCGTCGGTAACCCATTTCTTGTTTAGCTAAAGCCCAAAAACCCACAATCTCAAATATGCACAAACTTACAAAAGTTAACTGAAATCACACAAATGGGTTTTTGACACTAACCTGGTGGGGTACTACGCGCTGATAGTAGAACTCGCGCACCTCCTCGCCTCTATGGATGAACTCATCGTCCATGAATCCCTCATCCTCACTTGCCATGTCAGTTATCCTCCTCCCTTCTTCCTATCCCTCTCTTGCTCACTCAGCCTCCAAATGTGCAAATGGTGAATAGTAATTTCTAAAATTACTATATCCCTTTTCCCTCCTCTTTTTTTAACCTTTTTAAGTTGAGGGTATTTTTACCCTTTACTTAACCCTCTTTGTAATCTAATTCCTCCCCTTTCTTCTGCGGGCCATCATTTGCACCCCGTTTGTCCATTTTCCTCCGTTCAAAAGCCATTTTTCTGGGTTTTTTGCGCTCTATCGTGTGGTACCCTCCATTTCTCCATGTTGAGAAGTCAACTGGGGCCCCTTTTTCTTCTCCATCCACCCTCTCGAGGGGGAATACTTTGTCATTTTCCTCTGTCCCTCTGTCCTATCCATCTTCTCGTGACATTGGGGCATCTTCTTTCATTTTCTTCCATTCGATAGCCTACACCACCTTTCCCATGTAGGGGCATCTTTTTCTAGTCCATTCTTCTATCGAGTCATCGACATTTTATTTTCTTCGAAACATTGTTATTCTAACAGTATTTCAAAGAGGAGAAAAATGTAGACATCTAAATTTGACCTCTACCATAAGGTCAAATTCGTCCCCTTTATTCGTCTATCTCACCTTTCCCATCGATGTTAATTAAATGATTTATTTAATTATTATTTCCCCCTTTACCTAATGTTCCTAAGGTATTTAATTTAAATAATTAAATACTTTACCTTTATCCCCTTTCCTCTCTAAATTAAATAAATATTCCAATTTTTTTAATTTAGTCATTTGCCTTTATGAATTTAAATCAATATTTAAATTCATTATTTTCTCTCTCCTTGTCCCATCCTCCATAACCTTTCCTTAATCTGGATTAATTTAATTAATCTCTAATTAGGATGTGTACACCCTTAATCAAGATTAATGTCACATCCTCCATCATAGCCCACTTGCCTTAATCCTTCATTAACAACCTTAATCCCTTGTTTGCACAACCTAATTACTTGATTAGGTCACCTTAACCCCTTATGCCATTTATGGCATACCCCCAAGTCAACTTTTTATTAAATGATTTCTCCTTTTGGAGAAGGCAACCCCTTCCCAATGTGAATTTGTAATTCACATTTATTCTTCCTAGGCTCTTTAAGGAATTTTTAATTCCTCAAAAGTCTCATCACCCACATGGGGACAAGGACCTCCTTTATGAGGAGACCTTTTCCATTCCAAAAACACAAGGAAGTACCTCCACCTCATGTCCTTCTTGACACTTCACCCGCCACATGTGAAGATGTAAGAGCTTAGGAGTTCTCAACTCACCCTAGCCCTTGATCTTGTCCAAGGTGGCTGCATCTTGACCCTTCGTTGTTTAATGGCCTTTCCCCTAAAATTAGATGAATTTTCCCTCATTTAGAACATATTCAACTTTTGAACATTCAAGCACTCAAGCATACTTGCACTCTCAAGCATCCACCATTGCTGCAAATTTTGAGCTCATTTTGCATTCATATTGTGTATCTATCCAAATACCCACTTGCATATTTGCATTACTCATCTCATCCACATTGTTTTGTATCTAGTTTCATGCTATTCTCCATTCAAAGGAGCACACAAATCAAACAATCAATAGGGCCAACCAACTCATCAACTTGGACAAGGTATATCACTCTTTTCTCTTTCATTTTGTTCAAGTTCAACTAGGCCAATCTTGAGGTGTTGTTTGTGTTTTTCCTTGTTTGCATTTCGTTTTGTTTTGCATTTTAGACTAGGAAAATTCACCTGCACATAGTTGGCTTGAATCAAAACCATACATCACAAATGTTAGCACAACAACACACATGATGCAAGAATCTCTTTGATATGATGCTTGAACCTTGATGATGACTCGAAATGCTTGATGAATTGCTCTTGATCTCATAAATTTTCCCTAGGAATGAATACTCAAGTTGCTAGGATGAAAATGAATGAATGAACGTTGTATTTATACTTATCTATGCTTAATATCCTGAAATTATATCACACCAAGTTGACATATGAATTCATTAAATGAAGGTGGCTAAATCCTGCCAGAATTTGAATTTAAATCTCAAAAAATGACTCAAGGAGGACAAAGATGCCCTAGGTGGCATCTTAGTCCCAAGTGATGAAACTTGGGGCACATACACCAAAAAGGGGCCCAATTAAAATGCCTCAAAATCAGGGTCCTAAGACCTTGGGGGGACAAAGATGCCCTAGGTGGCATTTTAGTCTCAACCAAAAATTAGGTACACATATTAGAATCATTAGGATTATCATTTATGCCTTGGAGAATTTCGAGATTAGCCAAAAAAAGATGCAATTCATAGGGCTTGTGGACACAAAATAGGACCAATTAAACCACAGAGAAGGAAAAATAAATCAAGGCAGGCCCAAACAAGTGTGAAAATGCAAGGGTGTGCATTTTACTACACTACATTTAGCCCCCACTTTAGTGAGAGGATGAACTTGCTTCAAACTCATACTAAAGTAGCCAACCACGCAATCAAGAGGGGTTCAAATGTACAAATGTTATTAAGATAGGATGATAATGATCAAGAGGGATGATCAAGCCCCCAAGATTAAGATCCTATGGTAGACCAACATAGGCACAAAGGAACACGCTTGCAGATGATATATGAAGTCAAAATCAGATTGCAAACATACACCATCAAAGATAGGAAAAAGGAAAAAGGAAAAGAATTGCAACAGATCAAGCTTCAACTGGTCATCCAACGCGGTGGACCAGTTCTAGGCTTGAAGAGGGTTTGCAAGTGGAACGTGTTGTCCACTATACAAACAAAAGCGCACGCTCACAAGGGCTAGTGGGAACTAGTTGTCCACTAGGTGAGCCCCAAGGGGACCATATTAAATCCATACCTCCATGAATTTAATAGGGTAGAAAAATGCATGCTCACAAGGGCTAGTGAAGCTAGTTGTTCACTAGGTGAGTCCTAGGGGGACCATATTAAAGTCATACCTCCATGACTTTAATAAGCTACAAAATGAATGCTCACAAGGGCTAGTGAAGCTAGTTGTTCACTAGGTGAGCCCCAGGGGACCATATCAAAGCCATACCTCCATGACTTTAATAAGGTACAAAAATGCATGCTCACAAGGGCTAGTGAAGCTAGTTGTTCACTAGGTGAGCCCCAAGGAACCATATCAAATCCATACCTCCATGAATTTAATAAGTACAAAAAAAGAAAATGCAATGCACCAAGAAAGTTCGGAGGGATTTTGCTTAGTTCATGCAAGGTATTAATCTTAGGGGACATTATTCCTAATGTCTCCAAGAGAGGACATATCAAAGGATAAAAGATTTGCATCTTAGGGAATGAAGTGTGTCGTATCACCACTAAGAGGAATGTAATTTGCTAAGATGGATCACACTCTTGAAGGACATTACTCCCAATGTCACCACAAAGAGGAAAAAACATCGTATGAATTAAGAAAATCACATCACATGGAAAGATGCAAATGAAATCATGCCAAAATAATGCCAATGTATGCCCCCACTTAAAAAAAATTGCTAACACCATATTGTGAGCAATTACTTTAAAGTAGCCAAAAGATGAAAAGGAAAAGAGGGTTTCCCCCCAAAAACACATAAGGGATCTATGGATTCGGGGTCAATATTTGTCTTTGTTGTAGTAATATTAGAGAGCTCGGAACTGTCATCATTCCCCAAATGCACATAGAACTGGAAGAATGACACAGAGAGAGAAAAAACAAAGGAAAATCCTTTTGGGT
The DNA here is from genome assembly GCA_007115665.2 of Sequoiadendron giganteum. Lineage (NCBI taxonomy): Eukaryota > Viridiplantae > Streptophyta > Pinopsida > Cupressales > Cupressaceae > Sequoiadendron > Sequoiadendron giganteum. The sequence goes on from CM021106.1 coordinate 226,698,484, forward strand.
CAACATGGAAGAGACATAGGGTGTCTCGACGCCTTGCGTCATCCCCAAAAGGAAAACAAAAGACAAACATGAAAGGAAAAGAAAAGATAAATGAAAAGGAAAAGAGCTTACAACATAGAGAGGAATGAAGGTACAAATAGAGGAATGCATAAAGAGAGAGAAATATCATGGGGGATCACAATACACACATGCAAGCGAAAGTAAAAAGAAAATGAAAAAGAATAGTAAGGCACATGTAGATCAACCATCTAGTAGGTCATCTACATCCCAGTCTTGTTCAGTATATGCATAATGCAAATCACTAGTGAGAGGGATCATATTAAGTGTTGTACTAGGAGAATCACCAAAATCAACACATGGTGAATCACTAAATTTAGGAGGATCATCATGGTTGTTACCTTTTAAGCTCATGGATGAGGAGAATAACAAATTTAACTCATTATGCACTTCCTCATCGATTTTAGCTATTTTCTCATCATCATCGAAGTTAACCACAAAAGGAGGTCGAATGATAATGTCCATAGAAGGTTCTAGTCCTTGTTGGGTAGAATTTACAATCTCTGGTAAGAGAGGAGGCCCATCGTTTATTGCTTCTGTCAAGTTCAGATTTTGATTTTCAATGTTGTTCTCACCACTCATCTTTCAAGCAATAGCACGACACCTACACCTACACTCTCTAGCATTGTGATTCCTTTTATTACAGTTTTCAAATTGTGTTTGTGTAGGAGCAGGTGGATCAACCATAGGTTCCTTTTCTTTTTGCGAGGGAAGAATGAAAGAAACCATGGAAGGTTGTTCGACCACTCTCTCTTTGGCTTTATAAATTTGCTTAGGAGGCATATTAGGACTTGTTTGGTTTTATCTAGGTCTCTTGTAGGAAACAGGTAAGGTTTTGTTCATGGATGGGTCTTGGTTTGTAGGAAAGGTTTTAGGCTCAACATTATTTTGTTTAGGTGGCGGAGGTTCAAGCATGGGTGGAGGGTTGATCATGGGTGGAGGAAAGTTTTCAAGGGATAGTTTGTTTATGCATTTTCCTTTGAACTTTTGGTAGGATAAGAAAAGGAAATATTCACGTTGTCTTATAGGTTCCATGGGCTTAGGCCAAAAATAATCTAAGGAGAAATTTCAATGAGAAGACAGGGGTCTAAAGCCACTATGATTTACGATGAATATTTCATTGTCGACTGGAAACTTTAAACACTTATGGACAACAGATGGGACCACATTCATGGAGTGAAGCCATTTGTATCCTAACTTCACACAAAATTGGTCTGAATTATATATAATAGAGAATGATGCATTTGATTTCTTCAGTCCTACTTGTAAAGGGAGTATGATCGAGCCCATTATAGCACAAGCAAAACCATCATGCGTTTTAATCCATGCTTTTGGTTTATCGTATCTATCTTGAGTGAGGTCATGCATGTATAAGAGTTCTTATGTGATCACATTCTCTCCACAGACAGGATCAATTAAAATCCCAAGAGTGGGCTTGTTATTGATTCTGCCGGCTATGTAAAGAGGACCATCAAGTGCATGTTTAATTGTTTCTTCTGAAGAAAAAGTAATGTCAATGGTTTGATGTTTACGAGGCTCAATTTCAATCACTCCTATCATTGTATCAATAGGACTTTGTTCATTAGTATCCATAGGACTATGTTCATCATTATCCATAGGAATTTGTTCATGATTACTCATATTTTCATCATCCATGTCAAAATTCATTACATCGGGCTTAGTTTCGCTAGCCTTAACAAATGAAATATTATGGTTGGGCATGGGATTGGTAAATATTTTCAAGTTTTGGTTGGGAGGAGCCACAAAATTATTACCTTTATTATTCAATCCTCCAATTAGGATATGATTGGAATAAATGAGGTCTTGCACAAGATGTTTAAGATGCTTGCAATGTTTTGTATCATGTCCTTTTTTTTTGGTGATAAGCACAATAGGCATTGTGTCTAAATATCAGAGGTAATGGCTTGCTAGGGTCAAGAGGTCAGATGGGAGGTAAGGTAAGCATGTTTTTGTTTAATAGATGGGTCATAATGTTGTGGAGTGTGTCGGGTAAGGGAGTAAATTGCCTTTGCGGATCCCAAAATATATAAGGATTACTCTTCCTTATAATAGCTACTTGGGTATCAATTGGTTGGGTGGGTTGAGAGGTGAAATTTAGTTGAAGGAAAATTTTAGTTTATCTTCTGAAAGGTTGATAAGTGTTTTGGTTTGAAGTTTCAAACTTTTTAGGATGGATAGGAGTAGCTTTTGGTTCACTAGCCCTTACAGAATTTTGATAATCTCAAAGAGCAGTGCATAAGTGCATGAAAGAAGGAAATTCATCATAGTGAGCTTATTCCTTATCTTGATTTGTAAATTTTCTATGAACATCTTTTGAAGGTGGGAATCAGGAATCTTCACACTGATTTGGGAATAAAGCGACTGGTAGCGTGAAATAAAGTTAGTGACTTTTTTACCCTTGTTTTGTTTGCATCTGATCAAATCAGCCAATGTCATTTCAGGAACCATTTGCACTTGGAAATGGTTAATAAAAGCCTCAACAAGTTCACTGAATGAATGAATTGAGTTGTTTAGTAGTGTAGAAAACTAGTCCAAGGCAATGTCTTTCAAGGATCAAGGAAAAAAAATAGCCAAAATTTTGTCCTCAAGAATAAATTCACTACACAAAGCGGTGAAAGCATTAACATGATTAGTAGGATCTCCCTTTCCTCCATATTTCTCAAATCTAGGGATCTCTATACCTTGTGGCACTGGAGTTCTCAATATCTCCAAGGATAATGGGTTTCTTTTTACATAGTATGAAGGTGGACCATTTTAATTTTGATTTATGGTAGATATTTGATGTTGAAGGGATGCAAATATTTGTAAGAGGTAGTTAATGATAGGATCATTCCTTGTGGTTTGGGATGGAGGTGAATATGGTGGTGGTGTGTATGTATTGGAAGGACAAATGAATGGATTACTTGTGGGAGGAGGTATGAGATTAGATGCCACATAGGTGTAAGGAGCACTAGTGGAAATGTGTGAGGTAGGAAGGATATTATTATTTGGTTGCATCATTGTGGTCACTTGAGGAGTTGTATAGGTGGGAGTGGATACTATGGTTGAAGAGGGAGGAGTTTGATTTCCTCCATGCACATTGTTTGAATTTTTAGCACCATTGGTGGTTGAAGGAAGGCATTTTCCAAAGATGTGAGCTATGTTATACACAACTTCCAATCCTTCATCACTTTCCATCATGTGGTAAAGACTATCTATAGCAGGTATAATAGTGTTGGAAATGTTTTCAGTACTCACACTATCTTGTAAGTGGGCTAGGTCTTCATGCATTTTCATTATGTTTTCTTAAGGAATATGATCAACCATTGTTTGAACACTTGGCATAATGCTTGTAGGCAAAGTAGGCATAGCAAAAGAGGTGTCAAAGGTATGATCCATACCTAGTGAACTAGTGCCAACACCAGAAGTAAGAGAGCTTGATAACCCAAGATCCACAACGAGTGTTTTATCATAGGATTCCACGAGTCTCGCACTTCGTCTAACCACAGTATTAATAGTAGGACACCAAGTAATACAACTCATACAAGGAATAAACCATAGACAGTGCATTGAACACAATATCCTATGCTTGCGATTACACTTGAAATAAAATAAATTGGAATAACAACAATTCTAGAAGTTGAAACAGAAAACTAAAGGCGGCCCATAGAAACACAGAAAAGCAATTACATACCCTAAAAACTAGAGAGTCAAATTCAACAGGGACTAAGACGCCAGTAGTCTTGGTCCTCTTGGTGAGATTTTGAAGTTCCAGAGGCTGAAACAGACAACAAACAACAGAGGGAGGATTTTGGAGCAAAAACCTTGAGAGGGACTAAGACGCCAAGAAGGGCATTTTAGTCCTAGCAGAGGTTTTTCTCAAAAAAATAACAAATTCTGGCTTAATAACAACTTTCTCAAGTTGCCTACCCAGGGACTTGATGTTTGGAAACAGGAAACTATGCAAATGGATGTAAAGAAAAGCAACTACTAACAAGCAATTGAATGCAATTTTTCAATTTTCAATGTAATAACAATGTTCGTAAATGCAATTAAGAGGATGAGCAATGAACTTTCTCAGTTTTTTTCAATGAAATGAAATGATGGAAGAATGAAAAAGTGCAACCTATATGCACTTTCACTAATTCAAATGTAAGAAACCCTAAATGTAATTTCACTAATGCAAGATGCAAGGAACCCTAGATGCACTTTCACTAATGCAAGATGCAATCTAGATCTATGATTTTTATGGACTCCAAATCAAAAAAATAATGTTCAAAGAAGTCAGGTTCACCAAAATGAACTATAGATAAAATGAGGAAGTGGGTGGCTTCCTATTCTATCTAGGTCATTCAATTATGTCCTAAGAACCCTAATTGGATTAACTATCAACCTCACAAGGTGAGTCAATTCTCAATTAGGAGGACCTAGGAAGGGGTTCTTTTTTTACTTTAAAGGGTTCACCACCAAGCAAATTCTTGGAAAAGACAAATGAACACTCAACCTACAAACCTTAGTTATGCAAGCTAAATGAGGTATGCAAATAATGAAATTATGCAATAGGCAGATATGATGTATGTACCTAAGAAGTTTGGAGATGTTGTGAGGATTTTAGAAATGTAAAGAAGCTGCTAAAATGTGCTTTGGAGGACTAAGACACCTAGAATGGCGTATTAACCCTACTGCTATTTGTCAAGGCAAATACAAAATCTTTGGATGTTGAAACTTGATCTGAAGGAATCTATGAAAAGTATGCTTGGGATGACTAAGACGCCCAAGGTGGCATATTAGTCCCACTCTGAATGTTTGAAAACTCTGAATGTGATCCTGAGCTCCAAGGTCTGCAGTTGCTTCTTCTCGGATCTCAGGCTCTGAAACTTTCAGATTTGACCTATAGGTGAGTTTTCGTGAAGATGACAACTTTGTAATGCAACTTTGCACTCCAAGTGATCTTCAAGTCTTCAACCTAAACTTGCAAACACAAATATGCAAGATGGGAAAAACTTGTTGATTGTTAGTGAATGGGGGTTTTCCTTGGTCAAATCCCTTGTTGGTAATTAAACCTTGAAATGAAATAAAGTAATGAAGGAAAATGGTGAATGAAGAACATGCAATGCTACAACTCACCAAACCCTTGTAAAGTCTGTAATTTTGTGTGAAATGGTTGCAATGGATATGGATATTGAATCAAAGGAAATGCTTGATAGATCTTGAATTGCTTGTTTGCTTGAATCAAAACCATACATCACAAATGTTAGTGCAACAACACACATGATGCAGGAAGCTCTTTGATATGATGCTTGAATCTTGATGATGGCTCCAAATTCTTGATGAATTGCTCTTGATCTCATAAATTTTCCTTAGGAATGAATACTCAAGTTGCTAGGATGATCTCATGAATGCTTAGGATGAAAATGAATGAATGAACCTTGTATTTATGCTTATCTATGCTTAATATCTTGAAATTATATCACACCAAGCCGACATATGAATTCAATAAATGAAGGAGGCTAAATCCCACCAGAATTTGAATTTAAATCCCAAAAATGACTCAAGGAGGACTAATATGCTCTAGGTGGTGTCTTAGTCCCAAGTGATGAAACTTTGGGCACAGACACCAAAAATGGGCCCAATTAAGATGCCTCAAAATTAGGGTCCCGAGACCTCGTGGGGACAAAGACGTCCTAGGTGGTGTTTTAGTCCCGACCAAAAATCAGGGACACACGTATAAGAATCATTAGGATTATCATTTATGCCTTGGAGAATGTTGAGATTAGCCCAAAAAAAATGCAGTTCATAGGGCTTGTGGACACAAAATAGGACCAATTGAGCCATAGAGAAGGATAAATAGAGCAAGGCGGGCCCAAACAAGTGTGAAAATGCAAGGGTATGCATTTTACTACACTACAACGTGAATATTACATTTCTTTGTAAAGACCTTGAGGAGGAGATATATGGAGTAATCAAAGGGTTTTCTTCTTGAATCTTCATTAGTTTGAAAACTTAAGAAATCTATTGATGGATTGAAAGAGACCCCTTTGGCTTGAAATGATAATATGGATTCATTCATTCTCACACTTGGGTTCTCTTATTTTCATTTAGATATAAACATATACATTCTACAATAGGATTATTCTCTCATGTCTCTGGTTCTCTATGTTGATGACCTATTGATCACACAAAGTTCTTCTTAATCCATTGTGGCAGATAAAAATTCCCTTTATGAGAGGTTTTTGATGATTAAATTAGGTTTGTTGCATTATTTTCTCAAGATTAAGATAGCCTAGTCTGTTTTCAAGATCACCATTGAATAATCCAAGTATTATCTAGATTTTCTCTCCAGATTTCACATGGCTTACTATAAATTTACTTTGAGTCCCTTCCTTTTTAGATTCAAACTTGAGGCTCAATGTTCTTCACCTTTGTTTGATAGTACTTTGTATCAAAAAATATTGGGAGCCTTCTTTCTCACATGAGGCTCGATATTTTATGTTTTGTGGGCATGCCCATTGAATTTATGCAGGAGTCTGATGAGTTGCACTAGAAGGAAACCGAGGGGATTCACCATTACATTAAAGGTTCTGATAGTTTTGGAATTTATTATATAATGAGCATTGGTATCAATATGGTGGGATAGATAGATTTAGATTGGGTGGGTAATTCTTAGGACTGTGAGTAGATTTATGTTAGGTAGCAAATTCTTAGGATCATAAGTCCACTTTTAGGTTATAATTTCTCTCTTGGTTTAGGTCCTATTTGTTTTTCAAGAAAGAAGTGGTCTTCTATTGCTCTATCTTTTATTGAGGCTAAGTATTAGGGTAGTTAATGCTACCATAAAGCCTATTTCACTTCAACATATTCTCATTGAGTTAGGTATCTAGTTTATACAACTATTAGTTGTATTTTTTAACAACTAAGTGCCATACATATTTCATGGAACCTAGTCCATCATCAGTAAACCAAGAACATAGAGGTTCACATGCACTATCATTTATCTTAACTTTTACTTGAATTCTGCATAAGTTATCAATATTTTTATAAAATGCTTCATAAAAAGAAAAGAATCATCTAGAATCTTTGTTGGGTGTGTAGGAATCTTCATCTTTGGTGGAAGCTTCTCAATTCTTCCTTTCCATCTCTACTACAGGGGATTTTTTAATTTCTATTTAGGGTGATCCCACAATAGTGGTTTACAATTTTTGGCCAAATTGGACACTGAAATTATTATTTTTAACTAAATCTTCATATTCGGGCACCTATAGCGGCTAAACCGTGAGGAATTTGAAGATGATGCAAACTAGAGTCTCATCACATTTTGTTTGTAGGGAATCAAATTTCACTTTTTTTTCCATCTCCCATGAAAACTGGTTTTTTTCAGAAAACAACATTTTTAAAAAGTGATGCTCACCGTATACAACATAAATTTTTTTGTATGAAGGATAAAATTCTAATTTTTTCTAATTTAGATTTGTAACTATGATATATAGCACTTTCATTTGGTCTCATAGTTTTTTATTGAATATTTTTTGCTTAATCAAGTTTTAAAGTCAAACCAATTGCAATTCAAACATAGGCGGACTGTATACAACATAACTTTTTCTGTATGTATCGAAATTCAATTTTATTTTGATAATCTGCTATTTTTCCACATGTGCAGAACATAGAGCTTGATTTTCAGTGAAAAACCTATGTTTAATAAAACTAAAAAAACACATACACAATAAAACCAAAAATATTAAAATTATATTCATTGGATAGCTCATTCTGAGGACTACCTGATTCTAGGTGGGTTTGTGAATATTCCTCCATTTTCATCCTCAACCCGAGCTCCGAAGTGCCAATTTTTTTTTTTTCGATGCCTCAAATGGGGAATGAGGGATAAGGGGGTTCGTTCGAACCCATAGGGGTTTGAGCAAACCTCTAGGGGTTCGGGCGAACCTCTTTGAAGGGGTTCACTCGAACCCCTTTCCTATGCATTGCATTGGTTTTTTTGGCGACCAAGATTCAAAGGGGTTCGGTCGAACCCTAGTTCGAGCGAACCCCTTTTTGGTTCGGTCGAACCAGTAGGTTCGTACGAACCCCTAAAATCACTTTTTTTGCCTTGGGGTTGTTTTTTGTGAGTTTTCTTTCCTCACTTGAATTGTAAACCACTATTGTGGCTTCACCCTTTAAAAGGTATTCTCTCTTTTCTTAGAGGCTTCTCTTTTTGGTAGATCTCTATGTCTATGACCATACCTCATTAGAATTAATTTTTTGAAACCCATTTTCTCAATCCTAAAAAGCTTTGCCATAGAAGCAAGATTGAGAAGAGAACAACAAAAGTGTAGAGGCAAACTGAGAGAGTGAACTGTTAGAATCTAAGAACTTGCAAAATTAGAGAAAAAGGAATGAGTTTTGTGTTGGTGCATGGGTGGGAGGAGCCGTTACTCTTGGATTTTGACTATAGGGACACATGTCGCAAGCCAAAGATTCCATGATTCTCCATTTCTCTCAGAAAAAATATAGGGATGTTAGCACGTCGTGTGGACGTCTACATCTCGCGTAGGTGTCTATCTCATCTTTTTGAAGAAATGTGGTGACGAATTGCTGTCACTTCATTAGTGGTCCTTGTAGACACGAAAAATATATAGATTGATCCTATACACCTGATCCTGATCTTACTAACACCAGTTTGTCCTGAATCATCTTCTCGGTTAGTCATTTAATTGAATAATCTTTATTCGATTAAATTTATCATATTTCCTCTCTTAATTAAATAAATCAAATTTATTTGATTAAGTCATCCGCTTCTATTAATTAAAAAAAATCATTTTGTTTAGTTAATCTTATAGTCCCTCTTTTAATTAAACAATTCATTTTATTTAATTAATCTCTAAAGTCATCTCCTTTAAATTAAATAAATTAATCTTTATTTGATTTAATCTAACACCATTCTCCTTAATTAAATAAATTAAACTTTATTTAATTAAATCTAAATTCATTTTCCTCTCAACTTTGATTTAAATTAATCCAAAAATCTAAGTCAATTTGTCAAATCAACTAATTTCCATCTAAATTAATCAAATCTTGATTCAGTCTAATACTAATCCATCAAATCCTCTAGATTTTACAACTTGCACAAGTAAATCAATTTAATTGATTTATAAATTCTTCTATTTTCTCTCAACTTGTCATGAATAGGGGAATATTCCTCAAATTCAAAAATCCCTCCAAAAGGGATGAGTACATCCAATAAGGCATTAAACACCTCTTACATGTCCTTTGTCGTGAGCCAAGTGGCATTTACTCCATTCCTTTCTCCCTCCAACTTGTCATTTCACAAATTTCAAATTCCACCTAACCATATTTATGTGCACATTCATCGAAATGTGCTCATTCCTCCTCCAATCACATGTTGACAAGTGGCCTCTTCCTATTGGTTGGTCTTTTGTCCCACATTCATCCATTTTACCTCTTTCTCCATCATTCTCTTCAATTTATAGGAGGCTCTCATTTGAATTTTGGATCCACAACTTCATGCAACATCATTATCTTCAAGTTTTTGAGCAATTTCCATCCATTTGCATCCATTTTCACATTTTTCATAGCTAGGTTATGGAGAAATTACACCAAGGAGCATCAAATCTTCATCATTGATCATCAAGTATGCAAAGAATTGGGAAAGGGCCATTTTCCACATCAAAATGACACCAATTCCCCCATGGGATTGAGAGTTTGTTCATTTGAATAAGAGTTAATCATTTTTCATTGTGTTCTTCACATTGTTTTCTTGTTTTAATATTTCAAATGAATCTCATGGGGAATGTTGCTTCTAACTTTCATAATGAGCTAATTACATGTTTTTTCTTTGTGTTTGTGCAGGTATAGGAACACCATTCACATTTTGGCACTAGAAGGAGGGCAAATTTGAAGAAAATTAACACGTTTTTCAAAAAAAATTGTGGTTTTTTGTTGAATTTTGTTGTCTATAGGGAAACTACACTGTTGGCCGTCAAATTGCACCGCTATCAATCCAACGGTGCCATATTGTGACGCTTTCAAACTCCAAACTGTGTCGCTGAGATCTTCCCGCCAAAAAAAATTGAATTTCAAACTGTGACGTCGGCCAGCCACATTCCAAACTTTGTCACTGATTGAAATAGCACCGTAATTGCGCTCACTTTTTTTGTGCAAAGCATCGCTATCAGTCCCAACAACGCTATATAGCGCAGCTAACTTCCTCAAACTGTGCCACAATTGCAGATTGTGCCACTGGAGTTGGGTAAAAGGCAATTTTCAACATGTGTTTTCTTCTTTTTGGTTATTTTTGACTTCCTACAAGTTTTTGGCCTCTGTTTCTACAGTATTAACCAGTTTTTGTAGGTTGGCTTGATCAAAAGTGAAGGAAGGAAACCAAGACCAAGAGTTCTTTATGACATCATCATCTCATTGTATCAAGTGTTTTTAAACACTTTAGGGAGAAATTATAATCCCTTTTTTAAGGATTTGTTATCTTCTTGCTTTTTAGGACTCAATAAATTTTGTTTGGGCTTAAAAAGAGCAAAACAAAGGGATTAAAAAAAACCATAGGCAACTTACTAGATTTTTTTTTGGACTTAACAAATGAACAAACAAATCTCACACTTCAAAGTTGGTGCTTAAAAATAATTCATATCATTGCTTTATGGTTTAAAAATGAACATATGTATTCTTTGTTTTGTAATCTCTTTTACAAGTTAATATCCTTTAAAAGGACGTATGTACTTCTCTCTCACCTCATGACGATCTTGAGAATCAAAAGCCTTTTTGAGATATTAAGTTGTGTAAGTGATTACATCCACATTTCAATTTGAATGTACTTACTCACTTTTGTTTAATCCTTAGAGGGCCTGCCTTGGTGGGAAAAAGTACTCACCCCAAGGGAACGACCCAACCGGTAACACACTAAAGCCAAGCGACTTCCAACCGGTATATAAGTGTGGGTACTTTAGGAAAGTTCAAGTATCATGAGGATTGTTCTGATAAGAAGGGCATAAATGGTCTCTTATCATATGGATGGTCCCCCATGAACATAATTCCCATATTAAAACCTTTTGTTTAGAAGGCCCAAATCCCTAAATCTATTTGTTGATGCAAGAACGATCGTTTTGAAGCCATCCCACATTTTTTATGGCTCTTGGTAGAGATGAGAAGTATGCCATGGGATTTTCATGGGTACTGATGCTTGGCTGAACCGAGAAGTGTGTCATGGAGGGGAGTCAGTGTGGTCAAGCATCTAATCATCCACTAAGGGTAAGCGTAGCTGGATTTATCCAAGTGGGAACTCAACAAATATTATCTCATTTTATCTTAGGATTGTGCATCACTTTGGAATCAAAATACTTTGCTTGGATCTAAAACGCTTGAAAACAAACATTCACCAAATCTTCAAAATTTCAAACCCTTTAGGGGGAACGAATACCTTTGAGAAATCCAAGTGCTCTTACTTGCCCTAGGGATTTCATCCTTAGAGGCTTCTAAGTATTTGGATTTATATCATAATTTGTTCTCACTAAAGTCAACATTAGGAAACTATTGCCTTGATTTCCTTGATTCCCACATATTGGACTTTGTGGGATGATAAGAAGTTAGGACATTAGATATTTAGTTTGAAAACATAATCAAGAATTGTTTGTGGTAAAAAGAATTCATTAAGCAAAGCTAAGAAATAATTGAACCCCACACATGTGCTCTCCTGAATGATTTCCCGAAAGATCAAAATACGAAAACCAAAGTCCAAAGGTCTTAGTCAAAAAGATCACAAGAAACGTTTGTCTATGCTTTATGAATTTAGAGAAAGATTGACCTTCAACTTTTACAAATGTGCATCAAAGAACAATCCTAATTTGTATGAATTTTATTGCCAACAAAATCTAGGTTTCTTTCAAAAGTTTGCATTTCTCACATAGGAAGTACCAAGCATGTTCTTCAATACCGAGGTCTTGTAGAAAGGAGTTCTATCTAGGTATAATATAGGGTAAAATTCAACATTCTCATCCATCCCTCAAACATTAATCAAAATCACCTTACCAAAAACTCTTGGAAATCTTGAAAAAATCATGCATGCTAGACTTTTGGCAAATCCAAATCATCTTGTTTGATTAGATGTGTGTAGATGAATCCTTCTCCACATATTTAGTCAAATTATCAATCCTTGTAAATAATTCTACCCCTTCATAACATCCAACATCTTGAGGTTTATAAGTTCATTATCCAAAATCCAAAAATCAAATCAAATAAAAATCATCTTGTTTGACTAGGGGTGTATAGATGAATCCTTCTTTACACACTTAGTCAAATTATCATCTTGTGTAAAAGTATACTCTAGGACAACATCCAACCTCTTAGATTTTATGAGTTCACTATCCAAACCAAAATCTAATCAAACCAAAAGTCAAGGTCAAACCAAACCAAATCAAATCAAATCAAAATCTAAAAAGTCCCAAAGTCTAGTATCTCCTTCAAGATTTCTCAAGAGTTCAAATCATTCACATCATCCATCTTCCATTTGTCTCATCATCATACTTTGATCCTTAATCATCCTAGATTTTCTCTTTTTGTGCCTAAGTTAGATCAATCTAAAAGAATTAGAGGTTCATCTCACATATTCTTGAAAATTGATCCCTATTTTATGGTGCAGACTAGATCGCAACACAAGAAGAATATGGAAACCAACAAAGAAACATCAACTTCGAGTGATTTAAGCCAAACTGCTCCTGAAATAAATCCCATTGGATCAAGCAATCCCCTAACCAATCTTCCTCTATCATCACAAAATCCTCAAGAGGAATTTCAAGTGGAAGACATCACTGATAATGTCTTAGGGATGACACAAGATGAAATCCTTGAAATGGTTCAAAATCCCGAAACTCATAGAATTGTCAATACTATAATGAGGCTCAATCCCTCCCAATACATGCTTGAATTGGAAAAAGAAGGGGCTAAACTCCCTTCTGATTATGACATGAGCACCATTGTGGAAAGGCCTCCCAGAATCGTGGCCCCAATCTCATCCACACCTCCATTTCAAGGCATCATTCAAAGAATCCCACAAATCACATGATCCATTGCTCCTACTCAACCAATTGTCAACAAGGGAAGCTCATTGCTTCATGCACTTCAAACACATCCCCTTGTGAACAACCAAGATTTGGATGCAAATACCATACTGGGTCAATCCGTCCCATTGAATCCATTGCAGCCATACGTTCTACTCGCATTTCATGATCCCCCCAACCCATCATATTTTCATGCAACATCGGCATATCCTCTCAACACGCAAACCTCTCTCCCCATGACCTCACAAGGAGAAGGTGGATTATTTGAACCAGGGGGAATATTTGATCCCTCATCATCATCATCATTTCTCCAAGGGAATACACCACCCATTTTTCCACCACTTCCACCATTGCCATTAATCAGGTTGGGCTTTCCTGCTTTACCAACCATCAATCAACAAAATCTAAATAACCCTCCAATCATAAATCAAAACATCATATTGAATCCTCTTATCTTGCCATCGATATCACAACAATAGGTGGCAACCATTCAGGAAACCCAAGCAATCAACACATCATCTACCACCCCCCAAATATCTCAAAACATGGTCTCCCAAGGACCAAGCATATCAATCACACCATCCACCACACAAACCCTAATTATCAATACAACAGTCCCTCTCATCACAACAATGAACACTGTTCCAAATCCACCACCACCACCACCAAAACCCATCATGACAAACTCCTTTAGCATCGCGTTGCAAGCAGCTCAACAAGCTGCCTATCAAAAGGCACTTTAGCAAATTCAAAATCAACAAGTTGCACAGCTAGCTGCCCAACAAGTGCAAGCACATTTAGCGACACAACAAACACAACAGGTTTCCCAAGCTCAAGCTTTACTATAACAGCAACAAGCCACCCAAGTTGTGCAAGTAGCTCAAGCCGCACAAGCTACCTAGGTTGCACAGGCAACCCAACAAGCACATGCTCAATCTCAAGCCCAATATCAAGCTCAGCAAGCACAAGATCAATACCAAGCGTAATTGCAAGCAGCTCAACAACAAGCATATCAACAAGCCCTACGACAGTATCAAGCGCAACAGGAAGCAACCCAATTACTAGCCCAACAACAAGCTTTGTTGGCACAACAGTAGCAAGACCAACAACAAGCTTTGTTGGTACAACAACAACAAGACCAAAAACAAGAATTGTTGGCACAACAACAAATCCAGGCATATCAACAAGCCTTAATCACACAGTAGAGCTTGCAACAAACTCCCACCAACATACCTAACACTCCACCCATCAATGAAACACCTCAACCATTTTAGAACACATTCACTCCACCTCCTAATCCGCAAGATGACGTGATGACACAAATAAAATTGCTCTTGTAGCAAGTGCTCAAACTCCAATCAAGGAAAACAACAAAGACACCAAGAAATTTGTGCCCTTATCCTTTCTATAGGATCCTTGCAATGGTACCATTCCCAAAGGGTTTTGAAATCCATAAATTTAACAAATATCATGGGTTGGGAAACCCTAAGGATCATATCAAGGAATTCCAAGTACATTGTATGGAAGTCACATATGACGATACATATCTAATGTGGCTATTTCCACGGAGCTTGGTTGGCCCTGCCATGGAGTGGTTCTCTCGCTTACCTACTAGCATCAAAAGGTTCCAAGAGATTGTAGATGTATTCATAAAGAATTATGCATTCAACAGTGGCATGGATGTTAGTCTAGAGGAACTATCTGCGCTCAAACAAGGTAAGGGGAATCATTCACTTCCTTCCTACAATGATGATGATCCAAGGCCAATAGGAGCAAGTGGGCCATTCCAGAGGAGCAACAAATTTGCACCATCATTTCCAATCTTGAGCAAACCTTGGAATTTCATCTAAAAATGCAGTGCATCACCACTTACGACCAATTGATCCCCAAGGCGCACAACATCGAACGAGCCCTTATTGCACAAGGGGGTACACCCACATATCTAGAGCATCAAGACAACCACCCTCCCACTAGCTATAACAAAAAACCTCACACATGGGGAAAAAAAAGAATGTCACTAATGATGGTATGGTTGATGTCAAGGTCATAATCAATGCTCTGAAATAGAACACCCAAACATATCAACAACCGCAAAACAACAATTGTAACAACACGCAAACTAATGCGATATCACAACCACCACCCAATAATCAAGTCAACAATATGAATAATCAATGAGGACCACCTCCACGAAAAAAATATCCCCCCAAGAGAAATTTTATAGCCCTTGGGGAATTAGTTGAATCCGTCATGAAGAAATTGGTAAACGAGAATCTCATCAAAATCCCCACTTATGAGAACTATCAAGAACCCCAAGTGAAACAACCATGGTACAATGAAAACTACCTTTGTGATTTTCATAAAATCAAGGGACACACAATAGCCAATTGCATGAAACTGAAAAATCTAATCCAAGACCTCATCGATGACAAGATCATAAATGTGGAACAACCAACTAGAAATCAAGACCTTAAGATATACACGAATCCAATGTTGGATCATAACAAAGGAAAACAAAAGTATGCCAATGTGAATCATGTGTATGATCATGTTGTCGCATCGCTGGATGAATGGGTCACTGTTAACATCAAGGGAGCCAAAGCTAATTGTGGAGTCACAACACATGGCAGCAAAGTCACCATTGTTGGGTCATCACAACCACCTAGGGCATCCACCTCAAACCCAAAATCTGCTCCTAATGGCTACAATGTCTTAGACCAATTGAAAATAACTCCCGCCTATATCTCCATCATGGAGTTACTAAAGATCTCATCCACCCATAGAGAAATCCTTTAGGAAGCATTAGACTGATCTACTATCTCTTCCAATCTTGATACTAAATAATTCCAAGCTATGATCGGAAACATTACTACCCCAAATCTCCTCACATTTTGTAATCAAGACTTCCCCACCCAACCATCTCACAATTGTGCACTCCACCTTGAGGTCCTAGTTCATAAAAACAAAGGCAAAAGGGTCTTGGTGGATGGGGGTGTAGGACTAAACATTTGTTCTCTCAAGCTCATAAAGAATCTAGGATTCTCCGAGGACTCCATTGAAAAAGGCAAGGGCATCACAATCAGAGCTTATGACGACCAAGAAAGAGTGTCTCAGGATACTATCCAACTCCCTATTCAAGTATGGCCAGCCATTATGGAAACCACCTGCCAGGTCCTGGACCTTTATTTACCTTATAACATCCTTCTGGGGCATCTGGATCCATGGGATGCAAGCAGTTGCATCAACTTTCCATTAGTGTGCCAAGTTATCATATCAAAATCAAGAGGTCACAATCTACGGTGATCCTAACCCCTTTGCTTACTGCAAAAACTTGGAAGCAAAATACTATAAAATCCCCCAACTCCCAAAGAATGATGAAGGCCCCTCAACTCTGTATATAGACCCAACTAACATTGCCTCCACTTCTGGGACAAAGACACTCGCTGTATGCACGTAATAGTGGTCTGGAGCATAAATTAATTAAATACTTGTTATTTAATTAATAAATTCTAATTCCTCTACTATTATAAATAAATTGATAAATTTATTTATATGGTTCATTCCCTAAATTCTTCCTTTTCCAAAAATCATTTTCCTCTTAAATTAATTAAATGCACAAATTAAATAATTTGTTGTTTAATTAATTTCCTTCCTCCATTTAAATTTAAATTTTAATTCAAATTGGCACATGTCTCCATATTTCTTCTAACCACCTCCAACTCACCTGCCACCTCACCATGTGTCACATGAAATTGAATTTTCTAAATTGTAAAATGTGAATTATCATCAACAAACTTGCAACAAATTTGAAACCACCTTGGACACGTGGCTTCTTCTTTCCTTTGATTCTCTTCAACACTTGGTAAGATGTTTTCTTGAAGGGAACCACCTCCCTGATTCTCTCCAACCTCTTTTTGCTCAACCGTTGATGCCTCAGGATCACAATCTCGACTGTCTATCACTGCCACATCATCTTGAGCCTAGAAAAATGTATAAATAGGGAGAATTTCTACAAATTTTGATATAGATTGAGATTACAAACTTACGTTGTAGAATTCTTTGTGCAATTTAAGAGAATTGTGAGAGCATTGTAGTTAGTGTTTAGCATTTTAGTTCATTTAGAGTTATTATGGCAATTTCAATTTTAGTAGCTTAGTCATTGCATCTTTTATACAACATTACTATTAGATTTACATTATTAGTATTAGTATCATTTGAGCAATCGATACTTCATCATAGATCATTCAACATTCAAGCATCAAAAATACCAAAATATAGGCATGTAGATTGCATAATACATTCTCATTTCTTAGGTTGTCATTTTTGTTGGTTCATGTTCAACATTTAATAGATCTGAGAGCATGAATTTCAAAGGTCCTTAAGATTAGAGAACCATGGAATGATTTGAAAGGATATTTGTAGTCATTTAATTTTGCTATTTCAATTCCTTTTATTTAATACATTGCATGGATGTGTGTTTTGTTTTATCCTATTGATACACATATTTTCACCCGCACATAAATTGGCGTCCACTGTGGGGCCCTAGCCCCATCTTTAATCTATTTTCTATTTATTTTTTCTTCATAGGTTCTGTAAAAAATTTTGAAACGACGCATCTAGTTTTTTCTCTAGTGCATTCGGCTTTTGTTTCAGTGCATTGAGTTCCTATTTCAGTGCATTTGGCAGTTCTTCTAGTGCATTTGGCTTCTGTTTCAGTGCATCCAACTGTTCTTTCGACGCATTAGGGGGTTTTAAATTTCATTCTATGTTTTTCTAGTTTAGCACATATAGTCGATATTTTAGCACATTTGGTCGCTCTTTTAGCACATTCAATAGTTTAGTGCATTTAGTCTGTGTTTAAGCGCATTCAGTCATTGTAATGACGCATTTGGTTTTTGTGGCAAAATTTCTAGATTCCCATAACTAATCTGTGTTTTTCTATTTTGTAGGAAACTTACATGCAGTCAAAGACCTTGTTGAAACAAATAAAAGAGCGTTGTCAAAGAATAATGGATTGAAACTATTAATAATTTTTTTGCAGGGTTAAATCTCGTTGTTATTTTCCTTTGATTAAGTTAGGAATCTAGCATAACTAGAAAGGATAAATTTACACCATGCTTGTTGTGTTTGGAATGGTAGGCATGTATGCTCTCCCCTTAACTGGGTGATCAAAAAGCCAGATTCGTTCATTTTATTTGCATTTTAAACCTTCGAGGGCCTACATCCCCGCTTCGAAAGGAGGGAATGACCCAACCGGGAACACGCTAAAGCCAAGAGACTTTCACCTGGGATATAAATGTGGGTACTCGAGGAAAGTTCGACTATCACGAGGATTGTTTTGACAAGAAGGACAACAATGGTATCTTGCCGCATGGATGATCCCCCACGAATGAAATGCCCCTACTAAAACCCCTTTATTGTAGTAAGCCAAAAATTACCCTTATCTATTCTTTGGTGCAGCAACGGTCGTTGCCAAGACATCCACATTCTCACAGTTTTTAGTAGAGGTGAAAAACTTTCCATGGGAGATTCATGGGAGTTTGAATCTTGGTTGGCCTAAGAAGTGAGTGCACTATAAGGGGGAGCCTGTGCGGCCAAGCTTCTAAATCACCCGCTAAGAATAAGTGGGGTTGGAGTAAAATCCACATGGAATCCAAAAGAATATTGTCTTACACAGCCTAGGAATCGTGCTTGTTTGATGTGTCTTTACCAATGTGTTTTTAAAACCAATATACAAGCAAGCATTACATAAACATGTCCAACTATTGATTCAGAAGAAAATATGAACCAAACAGTCCCAAAAATTCACTATTGAAACCAGAAAAATCTGTCAAATTGCCAAAACCCAGAAAGCATTTTCCAAATCAACGCATCCATTAACTGTTTTAGCGCATAGCTTGCATCTTTTAGCGTATCCCACTGCTATTCTGGCACATCGCTATCATAAACTATCCCATCCAGTTGTTGTTTTAGCGCATCCATCCTCTATTATAGCACATATGTGCCATCTTGCAGTGCAGTCATTTGTTGTTATAGCACATCCATTTCCTATTATGGCACATCCAACCCTTCCCATAGCACATTTGTACCATTCCATAACACATCTGAGTTTTAGCACAAATGGGCATTGTTTTAGCACATCCAGTAAATTTGCAAACAAAAAGCTAAAGTTGACCTACCATCTACCAGTTGACATTCAATTTAGGGATTTCTTCTCAAACAACATCTTTTCCTTGTCCTAAATTTGCTTTCACCTTGTTGAAACCAACATCATTTAATGTTAAGGGATTGGAAATCAACAACATTTGTCAAGAAATCCCTTACTAAAAGAATCAGGAAACCAAAGAAAGAACTTACCTACAAGAAATTTTTGAAAAGGAGACGCTTCTTGTACCAAAGTAGGAAGGTCTTGCTTGACTATCGAACTTTCATCCATATATATCATGACTTTGAGAGAGGATATATTGATGATTTTGCTTTAGAGCCTTTATATTCACAAGCTTATTATCAACGAAGAGCTCTTTCACAAAGGCATAATCATAGTCAACCCATTCATCATTCTTACATTCCACAACCAAAACTACAATACTCCAACCGTCTAAATAAGTTGGTACAATAGAGAAATCAGAATCACAAACTTGTTGAAGCCAACATTTTCAAGTGAAAATCTCTCATCTAATCATTGATCAAACATTCAAAAGTGCCTCCTCATCACACACATTTCTGATTTAGCAGTTGCATTTCACCATCAGGATTTATCATCCTTCATCAGGATTCATCATCCTTCATCTCGAAATAAAGCTTGCTTAATCAGATTCTAACCAATCCTTTTGGCACTCCCAAACTTTGGTCAAATGTTTAGAAAATTTTCATCACTTGTATGCCCGTCTTAACGAGATTGCAAAAGTGAAAACTTGAACAAAAGGAAATTGAAAATCAAAACACCATGGTTGAAAGAGAAGAGAATCCCTTTTTCAAAATTCATTCAAAGGAGATAGAAGAAATAACACATGAAAACATAGAACAAGCCCAACAAGACCCAAATTTTCATAAATTCATGGAGAGGATTTTTGAGAAAGAGGGTGAGAAATATCTTTTGATGTTAGCAAACAAAGGAGTCAAACTACCCGATGATTTTGATGTCACAAAATTGCAAAAAACTCCTAAGAAGATAGAAACTGAAATACCAACTGAAACGAAAAAGGAAACAAAGACTAATGATCCCATGAATGCCTTAGCACAACAAATACAAACCCTCCAATAACAAATGCAAAATATGCAAACTAGAACCACTAAGAGGTATTCAATACAAGATATATTCCCCTACCCTTTTGATCCAAGTGTAAACATAATACCATTCCCCAAACATTGTGAATTCCCCAAATTTGACAAATACAATGGAAAGACAGATCCCATCGATCATGTAAGGGAATTTAGAACTACGAGTCTTGAATTTTCCCATGAATACACTTAATGAGATTATTCCCACACAGTTTGGGAGGGAAATGTATGCAATGGTTCTCAAACTACCCTCAGGGATCAAATCTTTTGAGGAATTAGTCAACAAGTTTATCACCCAATACTCATATAATATTCAACATGAAATCACAATGAAGGACCTTTGCAATGTCCAACAAAAGAAAGGGGAATCATTTCTAGTATTCTTGCAAAGGTGGAGAAGATTATTCACAAGGTATCCCCGTTCCATACCAGAAAAATAAAAGATGGAGGTGTTTATTGACAACTTGAATGATGACATGACTTATAGGCTTGAATTACAATGTCCTCCAACTTTTAAAAAACTAATTGAAAATGGGATCAAAATTGAGGAAGCCTTGGTCAAACAAGGAATTTTTTAAATTTATAACGAAAATAACTCAACCAATTCCTCCAGCAATGGCAAACCAAAGTTTAGGCAGAAATACAAAAGTAACGGTAATGATACTTCAGCTAAAATGCATAATACTAAATCGTTCTTCAATTTATCAGGAAGCACCTCAAACACCAATCAAAAGACCACCCAAAATACCAACCAAAGCAACATCCAGAATACCAACCAAGGCAATACTCAAAACAATCAAAGCAACACAACATCCAAGACCTTACAATATCAAACAACAAACAATCGTCAAAAGTTTACACCTTTGGGTCAATCATATGAATCCACATTAAAAGAACTTATTGCAGAAAACCTCATTACTCTACCCGACACTCGAGGGTTTGAACCCAAAGTTAAATCATCATGGTGGGACAAAGCCCATTTTTTGTGAATTTCATCGATGCAAAGGTCACCTAACCAATAGTTGCAAGCAATTAAAACACAAGATAAAAGATTTGATTGACAATAAGGTCATACAAATTGAAGAATCCCAAGCAAACACCGATCATGGGGTATTCAAAAACCCTTTGCCAAATTATGATAAAGGATAATCTTCTAACACAAATGGTAAAGGAAAAGGTGTGAACTATGTTTATGACGGCACCATCTATCATCTCTCAGTCGTTGAAGATCACACAAACAACATTGAAATCAATAACACACCAGATCTTGTCGCAACCAACCATCCAATCAATGACACCAACATCCTCTCTAATCAAGTCCATAATACCAAACAAGACATGGTTGCAACAAATAATCAAATTAATGTCATCAAGATCAAAGGAAAGCAAGACAGTATACCTATAAACGTGACCACAAGGGCCCAAACCAAATATGTTTTGAAGGGCAACACTTCCAAAACACCCGATGACCCATCTCATAAATATAACATTGTTGATCAGCTCCATAAAATTCCCGCACAAATATCAATATCGGAACTCCTTAAAATCTCACCCACCCACAAGGAGATCTTGGAAAAGGCCCTAGTTGATACAACAGTACCAAATGATTTGGAAGTCTGAACTTTCCAAGCCATGGTAGGACATCTAGTTGCACCTCATTGCTTATCCTTTTCGAAAAATGACATTGTATCTCTCACCCATCCTCATAATACAACACTCCATATTGAGGTCCTAATCCATAAAAGTTGTGTCAAGCGTGTCCTGATAGATAGAGGAGCTGGTCTTAATATATGTACTTTAAATTTTGTCTGTGCACTAGGGTTCTCTGAAAATGCAATAGATGCAAGGAAAAAGATCACCATCAAAGCATATGACGATGAGGAGAGAGCTTCAAACAGATTGATAGTGCTACCAATTCTGGTAGGGCCAATTCAAAAAGATGTGGTTTATCAATTTTTTGATAAAGATTTGACATATAATATACTCTTGGGTCATCCTTGGATCCATGAAATGTAGATTGTCCCTTCAACATACCATCAGTGTCTAAAATTTCCTTGCAACGAGCAAGAGATTACCATTCCTACCAATTCCAATAGTCCCCAACATTGCAATACCCTTAAGGTTGTCCAGGATGTGTTTGTGTCTCATAACCGAGAAGCTCTCGATTCCACCTCTGACACCTCCAATAATCCAAGTCAAGCCAATCCATTGTCAAAACTGTTGGCCACATTCTCCAATGAAGGAAGTCACCCAAGTTCCTCATCCAAACAACTCAAGAAAAAGGAACAACCTGACCCCTTTGCATCTATCAACCCTGAAGCCCAGCTTAATACTTTGGCCAAACAGTTTGATAAGAAAGTCCAAGTCAAAGATAAAGGTGTAGGTGAATACTCCATTGAACAATTCCTTTGCCTCTCGTAGTTAATTTCACCAATATCCCATGGTCAACCATCAACCTCATCACAATTAGCCCCACAACCTATCACACTTTTTGATGGCCGATTCATAAAAGCAAGAACTCAAGCCAAGGAGTTTGATGACAAAGATATCTTGAACTGACTCTACAAAGATGAAACTGATTCCCAAGCAGCAATGGCTAATGTCTAAACCACTCAATATGGTAAAGGATTCTCCATCTTGGAAAAAATGGGATATGATGGACAAGGACCTATTGGAAAAAGGAAAGAAGGTATCATAGAACCTATCCAACCCATTATAAAAAATCCAAAAAAATAAGACGGGGTTAGGTTATAAAGAACATCAAAAGGATGAAGAAACAAAGGAGGACCTAAAACAAAAATTTGTTGAATGGATCCTGTAGTTGCAAGCCAGTGATCATTATGAAACTGATTCCAATGAATATGAGTGGGATTCACTATTAGAAGAGACCTGCCATGATAAGGACATTGATGTCATACACAAGTATACTCCCACACTTGAGGAGGGACAAAGCTTAGGGTTACGACCATTTGAATTAGGATTGCAAAATATTGATGGCTCAAGTGAAGACAACCAAACTCCTAGCGAGACAAATCACTCAGAAGAGAGTAACATCATAGACCTCGACCTTACCATGATATTATTCGATGAAAATGTTTCCATTAGGACCCTTACGACTTCTAACCTGAACCCATTTGACGATCCCTTACCATTGGTACATCCTGAACTCATAGATTGGGATCAAACTAACCTTATTGATATCCCCACCTTTTCAAACGATGAGGCCATCATCAATTTCCTCTACGCTGTTACTCCTGAAATGGGTTCCACCATTAAATGTCATAACAAAGCTTCCAGATAGGGGAGTGCCAAATTTCTCAGCTACAAAATGAATGAAACAAAAGAAGGATCTGATGGTGAAAACCATTCCATGGCAATATCAAATCAAGAAAGAATAAAAATAAAGAGTGCATCCGATGGTGAAAACCTCTCTTAGGTGCCGAAGGATGGGAAATTTGACACTCTTCCCAAGCACTTCCAAGAAAGATCTAGTCCTAATCAAGCCAATGCAGACCATCAATGTCAGCAATGCACAAATAGTGAAAACTCTCCATCTAGCAAAATCATTGACAGAATTGGAAAAGGCTAACTTTATAAAGTTATTTGAAGAACAAAAATTCAACTTTGCCTGGTCATATGTAGACATGCCAAGGATAGATCTAGATCTCATCATGCATCATTTATCCCTTCCGTCAGGAATTAAACCACTCAAGAAAAAGTTGAGAAAAATGCATCCTCACATTGCCTTATTGGTGAAGGCGGAACTGAAGAAATTATTGGATGTAGGATTCATCAAACCCATTGATTATGTTGAATGGATATCCAACATTGTACCTATTTCAAAGCCTGATGGTAGCATACAGATTTGTACAGACTTCAGAGACCTCAACAAGGCTTGCCTGAAAGATGATTTCCCCTTTGCCAAACATTGATATCATTGTAGACTTAACAGTAGGTCATGACATGTTGTCACTAATGGATGGATTTTTCGGTTATAATCAAATCAAGATAGCACCTGAAGATTAGGATAAGACAGCTTTCACTTGCCCATGGGGAACCTTCTATTGGAACGTCATGCCCTTTGGATTGAAGAATGCAGGGGCCACATACTAGAGAGCCATGACAACCATCTTTCATGACATGATGCATACCTTCATGGAAGATTATGTGGATGACTTGTTAACCAAATATTACACTAGGGAAGGACATTTGTAGATATTAGGCAAACTCTTCACTCGACTAGAGAAGTTCAACATCCGCCTAAATCCAAAGAAATGTATGTTTGGGGTAACATCAGCAAAGCTACTAGGATATATAGTGTCAGAAAAAGGTATTAAGGTAGATCCTGCAAAAGTGAAAGCTATCATGGAAATGCCACCTCTGAAAAGTATAAGTCAGTTAAGATCCCTTCAAGGCAGATTCCAGTCAATCAGAAGATTCATATCACAACTGGCCGATAAGACCCATCCTTTTACCCACTTGTTACACAAGAATGTTCTCTGTCGATGGGACAAGAAATGTGAGGCAACTTTCAACCAACTGAAAAAATACTTGATGAGTCCACCTATCCTAGCACCACCAGTAGAAGGAAAACCTCTCTTATTGTACATAGCCATGATTGATCGATCATTGGGAGCTTTGTTGGCACAAGAAGATTCAACAAGAAAGGAGAGAGCAATCTATTACATCGGTAGAACTCTAAATGGTTATGAAATCAACTATACACCCATTGAGAAAGCTTTTCTAGCAGTAGTGTTTCCTATGCAACAATTGTGACATTATATGTTGACTCACACCATCAGACTCATAGCCAAGATAGATCCATTGAAATATCTCCTTAGCAAAGCAAACCTAACAGAAAGATTAGCCAAATGGGTAATGATACTCAGTGATTTTGACATCCAATATGTCAACAGGAAAGCAATCAAAGGCCAAGTCATCGCCGATCAACTGGCTGATGCACCAATCCATGATGATCATCCCCTGCACGTGGAATTTCTAGATGTTGATATCTTCATAGTCACAACATAACAATGGGTATTGTATTTTGATGGATCATATACTCAAAACGGATCAAGAGCAAGAATTCTATTCATCACTCCCCTAGGGCACACCATTCTGAAGTCATATCACCTAATGTTTCCCTGCACCAACAACATAGCAGAATATGAGGCCCTCATCATTGACATCAAAATAGAAGTAGAATGGAAAATAACAGAGCGACAGGTCTATGAGGATTCTCAACTAGTTATCAATCAGGTCAGTGATGATTACCAAACAAAGGATGACAAACTAATGCCCTACAAAAGGATCATTGACGACTTCAAGAAATATTTTGTTGATATCAAATTTGCTCAAATCCCAAGGGTCGACAATAAAGCTGCTGATGTTATGGCTACCATTGCTTCTTTACTCCAAATTCCAAAAAAATGAAGTCGTTATGAGTTCATAGTGGAAAAACTATTTACCCCTGCTTATGATGATCCTAAATCCTACCTCATATGCCACCTAATTGATGCCAATACCTCCATTTATGGGAATATCTATACCTACCTAAAAGAGAATATTCTACCTCCCGATCTCTCCTGAAACCAAAAATGAAATTTCACCCGCCAAGTTACTCGTCATACCCTTATTGCGTATGTACTCTATCAATGAGGTCTCGATGGAACTCTCTTATGATGTCTAGAACGCGATGAGTCTAAAACAACTTTACAAGAAGTCCATGAGGGTATTTGTGGAACTCATTCAAGTGGTCTAACCCTCGCTAAGAAACTCCTTCGTTTGGGATACTATTGGCCGACTATGGAGAGAGAGAGTCCTTCCAATTTGTTAAAAAGTGTCAAAAATGCTAGATCCATGGTAATCTCATCCATGCACCAATACAAGATTTGCAACCCTTTGCATCAACATGGTCATTTTTCAGTGGGGATTAGATCTTGTAGGCAAGATTCACCCATCTTCATCCAATGGACACAAGCTCATAATTACAGCTACAAAATACTTTACAAAGTGGGTCCAAGCCATGCCTCTATCCACCATCAAAGGAAATAAAATCTCATCATTCATCCTGAACTACCTCATCTGTAGGTATGGTATCCCTCAATCCATTGTCATCGATAATGGCAGACCTTTCAAGAATCAGGATGTGCAAGAACTCTGTGAAAAATTCCATATCCAACATTGGTTTTTTATGCCCTATTACCCTTAAGGGAATGGCCAAGCAGAGGCCTCAAACAAAACTATCCTGAAAATCTTAAAGAAAATTGTCAACGATGTTGGACGTGATTGGCATATCCAACTGAACCCTGCTTTGTGGGCCTATCGTACAAGCCTCTACACTCCCATAGGTGCCACACCATATGCTTTGGTCTATGGATCTAAAGTTGTCTTGCCTATTGAGGTTGAGATACCATCACTCCGAGTGTCCTTGAAAGGTTTCATTTCAGATGAAGATTACCGTGTGTCTAGACTACAAGAGTTGCAATTGTTGGATTAACGTCGTTAACTTATAGTGGCTTACCTGAAGGCCTATCAATAGAGAATGTCAAGGAGCTACAATCACAAAGTTAAACATAGGACATTTCAGGTAGGAGATCTAGTACTGAAGGAAAATCCCCAAAATCGATAGGATCGTGAAAAGAAAGGAAAATTTGAACCAAATTGGTTGGGTCCTTTTGTTATTGTATCAACGTTT
Organism: Sequoiadendron giganteum; assembly: GCA_007115665.2. NCBI lineage: Eukaryota > Viridiplantae > Streptophyta > Pinopsida > Cupressales > Cupressaceae > Sequoiadendron > Sequoiadendron giganteum. The sequence goes on from CM021106.1 coordinate 226,725,595, forward strand.
AGATCGGGGGCATATCAACTATCTACACTAGAAGGGGATCTATTTGAAGAACCAATGAACAACCTTCATCTGAAAAATTTCTATACATAATGCATCTGATGCATGCCTAAAAGTCTTGAAAAAAGCATAAAAAGTCTTGAAAAAATGCTAAAAAGTAGAAAAAGTCCTAAGAAAATCCTAAAAACCAGAAAAAAAAAGTTCTAAAAAAATCCTAAAAAGTCAAAAAAAGTCTTGGAAAAATGGTTGTCCTGATGAAAACCTGACAAACAGGCGTCTTGGTGACAACAAAAAAATCAAAAAGATCAAAAACAAAAAATTAGAAAAAGGAAAAAATACCAAAAAAGTAAAAAATCAAAAAAATCATTACCTTGCAAAGAGACGTCTTGGTAACAACAAAAAAAACATAAAATATGAAAAAGTGTAATAAAAGCAAGCAGTGAAAACCTGGTAAATAGGTGCTATTTGTGATAAGTCGACTTCTTCATCTATTTGAGCGTGTTGACTGTCCGCTTTTCGACACCATTGCGTATTCATGCCTATCATATAATGAGCTTCAAATCCATATCCGGTTGTTGCGGTCGTGTCCCACCTTGGATTGGTCGTCATTGTACATATCCATAATAAATCTGGTTTGTTTCTCACTGGGGCGAAAATCTTGATCTCACTGGGGGCAAACAACCGTTGAACTTAAAACCAATAGGCAAACAAACAACAAGGCAAATTTGGTGAAAGACAACAATCACTGTAACCATCACATCATCAAAACTGAACATCAATCATAGTCAATCAAAGCAATCCAACATAGTCAATCAAAGCAATCCAACAAACATCCAAAATCAAATCAAATCTCATTGGATTATCTTCTGAATCATAGTTGGATCACTTTAGCACAAATGTTCAATTGATGTATCATGATTGTTGTTATCATTTATCTTGAGTACCTCGATGATGTCACAAACTAGAGGGGCTATGATTAAGAATGATATTTTCTTTGTTTGTTGCCTGTGAGTCAATCATTACTACTGTGCAAATTTTCGTGGGACATGCTCTACAAAGTATCATTGATGAAATTCTGAATTTGCATAGGAACATGATTAACTCTTGTCTATTTACGCAAGTGATGCTTAGGTCATCTTGGTCTAATTATTCCTAGATGCTTGTGTTATCTTGTACCATCAAATCTCAACGGAAGTTTTATCAAAGTTATACTCAGGTCATCATGGTCTAATTATACCATCGATGTTTGTACTAACTTTCAACATAATAAAATGCTCAATGATGATAATAAGCACAATGAATAAGATGATAACATTGCATAAATAAAATTGTATTATAGATTTTTTCAAGGCTAATAACTTTCAACATGATGTTATCTCTCACTACAAGATTGAGTACACTTGACATAACAAAAAAATCATTCATTTGCATTGAAATTTCCATTTCATATCATTAGAAATAATTATCATACATCCCCTATCACAAATCATTCATGCATTCATTCATTATAATATTTGCATCATGAAAAATTCCAAAAATAAAGCATTTTTTGAAAATACCATCATTATTCATAATCCATATCATACATCGAGATCATAATAAATGAATTTCTTTCATTCATCCATAATCCATCCATATATTAATTCATCATAACAATCATTCATAATAACATCATAATCCATTCATGATCATAATTCATTTCACATTTACACATTTAGGTCACATATTTGCATAGAAAATACCAAAAATACAGAAAAGTGCATTGCATTTTAGTAACATAATAACATTCACTACATAATCCATAATCATACATAAGTACATAACATAAAATCATACATGTATTTACATTCATCATCCATCCATACATAGGCATCATTCATAATCATAATTCATTTACATAATCATCCATGCATCTAGGTCATTTATTCACCTCATGAAAAATCCAAAAAGAGAGCATTATTATAAATCCATACATCTGCACATTTCATGTTCAAAAGCCATTCATTAATTTATCATACATTTAGAATCCATGAATCATACATCCATTCATTAAATCATTCATATTAACACATTTAATCATACATTTGCATTACATAATAAAAACATTTATGGACTCATTCATTCATCCATACACCGATATATACGTGTGAAAAATACAAAAACACAATGCATCTCATATCATTTACATAACAACATCCATCTCATAAATGCATCCATGACATAATCATATAGAACATAACTAAATGCATCCATCATAAACATCCATAATAAAAGCATAAATCACACATAGATCAATAATCGTCGTGGCATATCATATAACCTCATAATAAAATGTCATGTATACAATGATATCATGAAATGAGAAATGATACATCAAAAATGTGGCAAATCCAAGTCTCTGAATCAAAGTACAATAAGTTAGATGTGACCACATGATCCTGTGATCCTACCCCAAGAGATCGTAGGCCTCTCCCCATCACCGTCTGCCCCTGACGGCCCTACTCTTGGACCTCTTCCTAGTGGGCCTCCTGGAAGTGGTTGCGTGACGCCCCTGCTGGTGGTATGAGACTAGGAGCGACCAGATCTGGAATGAGCGTAGTTGACTCTCCGCTCTACTGGGATGACCTCATAGTATCGGCCCCTATAATACTCTACCTCCTTGGTGGACTCTTAGAGCTCTCTAACTAGGTCACCTGTCCCTGCACCCTCGACAATTGTTTGAATCCTATTCGCTATTGCCACTGCCTGCTCTCCCTGCCACCGAGCGACATCTCTCTCTATGGTGAGGGTGGCTACCTGTGCCTGCAGCTGTACCATTTGAACCTGTACCTATAGTTGTACCAATGCATGTGCCTGTAGCTGGGCCTGAGCCTGAGCTAATTGTGTATGTAATGCCTACACCTACCCCTAAAGAGTCTGCACCTAAGCTTGCAACCTAGCTATCTACGTCTATTGCCTCTGGGAGGGCATCCTAAGTACTATTAGTCATTGTCCGGTGGGTGTCGATCTCCTCCTCTTAGGGATGACCCCAAAATCTGACATATCTCTCCATCTACCTCCTCCATCTCCGCCTTCATCTCCCCCATCATCTCTTGCCTCCTCCTCTACCTCCTCCTTCTCACCACCATCTCCCCTCCGCTGCACAACCGGTCCTACCCTCCTCCCAACCTCCAAAATGGGTGCAGGCTCATCCAAACTCAAAATCTATGGAAATTGATGTGTGTAAAAATACTCGACATAATATGTCATCATCTGCGCATCCATGATCTCGAGATGGTACTGCCACAAAATTGGTTGTAAGTCGTAGTACTCTGCACAGGCCGCATTATAATCAAGGGTTGGCCCCCACTCTGGAATATCTTGTTGCCGTCTGGCATAGTGTGCCACCCCCTATGGCATACCCTAAACTCTGTCGTATTGTATGTACACCTGGCCAAAAAGGAATCTCTCAATGATGAGGAGTCTTGCCAATCATATATCTACTGCAAAATACATAAGGCATCTCCGTGTTGTCCTCTGGCCATACCTCACAATCAAGATATGGTCACCATATAACTGTGTCTAAATCATCAAGGACTCTCCTCCAATACAACAACTTGTCGAGCTTATGCTGGACAAGTTGCCCTGTGTAACCAAAAACATATGGCTGCCTTGCTGGCCAAGCCCTCCCTCCCATTGGTCGTGAAACTACTATATGCTCCCAGGCCCATAGCTATAATAGTGTGCATCCTGTTGTAAGACTGCTGGTCCGAAGATAAAAAACCTTATGCAAATCATGATATAGGTGTGCAAGCATGCATGAACCCCAAGCATATCTAGTACCATGGGCAATCATGCTCTCTAAGATTTGACCCTAGCTAACTGAAAATCCCTTCGACCTACGGTCGGGGCAAAGAAATCCACCAATGAATCCCACTAGAACACAAGGTAAGGGCTGGTGAGTCACAATCAACTCCCGCCAAGAAATCTCGTAGCTGTCGAGCTGCCCATCCTGGAAAATATGTTGAATGGCATTGGTCCCACCCTGCTCCTCATGATCATACACCACTAAATCACCTACAACTGGTATCCTCAAAATCTGATATACATCCTAGAGGATGACTATGATCTCACCAGTCGCCAGATGAAAGGTGTTGTGGTCACTATGCCACTGCTCTGCAAGTTCTGTCAATAGCCCCCGATTAATCCAATACTGGGGCATGTCAATCAAGGAATTCAGTTTGCACTAATCAATAATAGCCAAATCTGCAGGGGTAAGTTGTGGGATCATGTCCCATGTCTGCGAAAAATACTCTCGAACCTATAAATTCCCTAAGCCACCCTCCTATGATCAAATCAATGTATCAAGTCAGCACATCAATCAATCAACCTAACATTAGCATATCAATTAATCAAATCAGCTCACATGATATTTTGATCAAATCTCGAGGAGCACCTTCCCTTTCATCGATTCTCATTTGTCATGAGATTGATCAACATCAATCAACCTATCTCTGACTCTCATTTGTCCTGAAGTCAATCAATCAATCATCATCATCTATCCTATCATCGTTCCTCACCTATCATGATGACGATCATCAATCTATCAATCAACATTATCCTTTCATCGACTGACATGATCATCAACCATCAAAATCTAGGAGGAATCATTCAAAATCATCATTTTTGGCTCAATGCGCTAAAATAGGGTTTCTATGTGCTAATCTACCGGATGCGCTAGAAAATCTACCGGATGCGCTGGAACAGGTCTTCTATGTGCCATTTCTTGGATGCGCTATAAAATGCCCTTTATGCATCAGAATAGGGTCTCGATGCACCGTTTCCCCTATGTGCTAGTTGAACTACCTTATGTGCTACACTACCCTATCTATGCGCTAAAATCCCTATGCGCTAATCTAACAACCTAATGTGCTAAAGCGGCAACCTCATGCGCTAATCTAATTTTGGACCTAAACCTAACCCTATGCGCTACTACAGTGCCTTTATGCGTTGTATCGGGTTCCAAATGCATTAAAAGTCTACCCCTATGCGCTAAAACGTGTAAAAAACCAAATTTTTAAAATGCAAAAAGGTAGGAAAATTTGAATTTAAATTTTGAAAAAAATGATTCTCGGGGTATGTACCGGAGGTCCGTATGCGGCTGAACACTGGTGGCGGCGAACTTGCTCGAATCTGTGAGTGTGGTGCGAAATCCTATCCATTTTGGCTCTTCTCTCTCTCAAGTTTTTAAAATGCAAAGTTACAAATGAACTTTATTTTACCCATTTTGACCTTTTAAGGGCTAATCAAGGGGTAATTATGGTGGCATTTATTTAATTTTTCAAATGGGCATTTTTAATCAACTAATCAACAATGTGGCTGGACTCTAATCATTATCAGGAAATAAATCAGGTCATCCCCATCAAATCTGACGATCATCAACATATCAATGAAAAATCATTTAATCGTCAAAAAATTTCAAAAATTCAAAAATCCTTGATTTATCTCCAGAGGGGGCATCCTTTCATCATCACGACAAAATCAACGCTTGGGGCATGTCAAAATTTTTATCATCACGGTCTTACAATTTTTTTTTTGAAGCAATGCGTCTGTGAACATCACTTCAAAGAGGGGCAAAATGTATACACGTAAAAATGGTCTGGAGCACAAATTAATTAAATAATTGTTATTTAATTAATAAATTCTAATTCCTCTACTATTATAAATAAATTGATAAATTTATTTATATGGTTCATTCCCTAGATTCTTCCTTTTCCAAAAATCATTTTCCTCGTAAATTAATTAAATGCACAAATTAAATAATTTTTTATTTAATTAATTTCCCTCCTCCATTTAAATTTGAATTTTTAATTCAAATTGGCACATGTCTCCATATTTCTTCTAACCACCTCCAACTCACCTGCCACCTCACCATGTGTCACATGAAATTGAATTTTCTAAATTGTAAAATGTGAATTATCATCAACAAACTTGCAACAAATTTGAAACCACCTTGGACACATGGCTTCTGCTTTCCTCTGATTCTCTTCAACACTTGGCAAGATGTTTTCTTGAAGGGAACCACCTCCCTGATTCTCTCCAACCTCTTTGTGCTCAACCGTTGATGCCTCAAGATCACAATCTCGATCATCCATCACTGCCACATCATCTTGAGCCTGGAAAAATCTATAAATAGGGAGCATTTCTACAACTTTTGATATAGATTGAGATTACAAACTTACGCTGCAGAATTCTTAGTGCAATTTAAGAGCATTGTGAGAGCATTCTAGTTAGTGTTTAGCATTTTAGTTCATTTAGATTTATTATGGAAATTTCAATTTTAGTAGCTTAGTCATTGCATCTTTTATACATCATTACTATTATATTTGCATTATTAGTCTTAGTATCATTTGAGCAATCAATACTTCATCATAGATCATTCAACATTCAAGCAGCAAAAATACCAAAATATAGGCATGTAGATTATGTAGATTGCATAATAGCTTCTCATTTCTTAGGTTGTCATCTTTGTTGGTTCATGTGCAACATTTAATAGATACGAGAGCTTGAATTTTGAAGGTCCTTAATATTAGAGAACCATGGAATGATTTGAAAGGATAGTTGTAGTCATTTAATTCTACTATTTCGATTCCTTTTATGTAATACATTGTAGGGATGTGTATTTTGTTTTATCCTATTGATACACATATTTCATCCACACACCCGCCATTCCTGATATATCTGAAATCAAGGTCATTATCCAAGACAACGGGTGTGGAGATTACAAAATTAAGAAGGGAGCCTTTGTAGTAGGGGAGTTACCTCAATCCCCTAGATCCTATGGACAACCGCAACACACCAATACAGCAGCTCAAACCTTCAGAGCGGATCCCTCCCAATTCAAAAGTTGGGGGGATCTAGGCTGAGAAGTGGTGGATAAGAGAGACATATCCAGTCTCCTCTATCAAGATGAAAGACCTGTACCGACCCTTCCTATGGATGATGCTAACAAGGGACTTCAATTAATGTTGGGCATGGGCTATAACAGGAATGAAAGTCTTGGAAAAAACAACAATGGTCGATTGGAGCCTATCATTGTTGAGAAGCACATCAAAAATATTGGCCTTGGATGTACCCCTCTGAGTATTACCATACATGGCAGAAGTCCCCCCATTAAAGCAGTCAAAAATCCCCCTCAGCTATCGACAGTCGCCCTTCAGTTCCCAGTATCTATAGGTCTACCTTTAGATAACCTTACCTTTGACATAACTGATGTGTATAATAGTGATGAGGATACCATAATTGACTTGCCTATGCTTTTCAAATATTCCTCCCTATTCATGATCAACACCCTATCTTTTGAGTCAGACCATCAAACCCATGCAATAAACCTAGTCTATCCCCAGCTCATTGATTACAACCAACGGGGACCAACAATTCTGGACACATTCAAAAATGATGAGGCACTCTCTGAATTCATGGGATTGTGAGATATGGTACCATATGGAGATCATAAAGCTAGGTTAGACATCATACTGGATACACAAGCCTATTACAGGGAAGCGATTGAATCCTTCAGTCGTAAAAACGAAAAATTGAGAATAATCTCTAGGTCTTTGAGTGAAAGCCACATTGTGGCATTCTCTGACCCAAAAATAGTAAAAATAAAGGACACATCCAATGGTGAAAACCTCTCTGAGGCGTCGGAGGATGAAGGATTCAATCTTCCTCTCAGTGCTATTCATTAGAAGAAGTCAGCGGTTCTGGCATAACAATGCAATCTAGTTAATCTGGGAATAGAAGAACCACCACACATAACATTCTATGTCAAGTCAATTCTCATATAAGAACATGAACTCTTAGCTACGTTCCTAAAAGAAAGAAAGACAACCTTTGCATGGACCTATGCCAACATGCCCAGGCTTGATCTAGAGGTTGTAGCTCATCACCTAGCTGTATATCCTGAAGCAAAGCCGGTAAGAAAAAAGCTGAGAAAAATGCATCCCTAGATAGCATTGTTGGTCAAAATGGAATTACAAAAGCTCCTAGACGTAGGGTTCATACGACCAATCGATTATCCAAAGAGGGTCTCAAACCTTGTACCTATTTCAAAGCCTACTGGGGGCATCCGCATCTGCACAAATTTTTGAGATATAAACAAAGCATGTCCAAAGGATGATTTTCCACTTCTAAACATTGACATGATCATGGATATGACGGTAGGACATGAGATGCTATCCCTAATGGATGGATTCTCAAGATACAATCAGATCATGATAGCTAGAGAAGACCAACATAAGACAACTTTCACTTGTCTGTGGGGGAAATATTGCTAGAATATGATGCCATTTGGGTTGAAGAACGCAGAAGCAACCTACCAAAGGGCCTTGACACTCATCTTTCATGATATGATCCATAAAACTGTGGAGGATTACGTGGACGACATACTGGCTAAATCAAAGAAATGATGGAATCACATACCAGCTCTAAGCTCCATTTTTGATAGACTAGAAAAATACAAGGTCCGACTTGATCCAAAGAAGTGTGTCTTTAGGGTACAATCGAGAAAACTCCTAGGATACATCATATCAATGAGAGGAATCGAGGTAGACCCTGCCAAAGTCAAAGAATCCTTGAAATGGAGGCACCTAGGACATTGAAGCAACTAAGGGGATTACAAGGAAGACTCCAATCCATCCGTCGATTCATAACACAACTAGCAGACAAGGCAATCCCATATTCTCACCTACTCCACAAGGGGGTAGCGTACAAATGGGATAAGAAATGTGACCAAGTGTTCAATAAGATCAAGGAGTATTTTCTCACACCACCAGTTCTTATGCCACCAATTCCAGGCAAACCCTTGGTCTTATACATATCAGCAACAACAGTAGCCCTTGGCGCTCTCTTAGCACAACATGATGAAAATGGGAAGGAGAGAGCTATTTAGTACATCAGTAGGACCATGGTGGGACATGAGTTGAACTACACACCCATTGAGAAATCCTTCCTAGTAGTCGTGTTTGCAGCACATAAATTCAAACATTACATGCTAGCACATTAGATCAAGTTCATTACAAAAATAGACCCGCTCAAGTATTTGCTTTCCAAAGCAACTCTCACAGGATGAACGACAAAGTGGGTCATGCTCCTAACAGAGCATGGCATTGAGTATGTAGAATGCAAGGCTATCCAAGGACAAGCAATCATAGATCAACTGGCAGAAGCACCTATAAATGCAGAGAATCCACTTGTTTCAGAATTCCCCGATGAATCAATCTTGAACCTTAGTGTAGTAGATCACTAAAAAATGTACTTTGATGGATCCTACACACAACACGGGTCAAGAGCGGGAATTTTATTCATCACTTAAGGGGACTGCATACCTAAATCATACAAGTTGTCATTCCCATGCACAAATAACATCGCAGAGTATGAGGCTCTTATCATAGGGCTGAGGATCACAGTGTAGTGGAAAATCATGACACTTAAGGTCTACAAGGACTCACAACTCGTAATCAACCGAGTAAACAATGAATATCAAACAAAGGATGACAAGTTGACTCCATACAAAAAGTTGGTGGAAAGTATCAAGGAGTTCTTCATTGATATCACATTCGAACAAGCACCAAGAGCTAATAACACAGTAGCAGATGCAATGGTTATGATTGGATCACTCCTAGAAATCCCTCACAACGTCCCAAAGCAAGAATTCCTCATGGAGAAGCTTCTCATACCAGCATTCGAGGTACCAGAGTCTAAATTTGTGTGCAAAATCATTAGTCTCGGTGATCCCTGGTACCATGATATTTACACTTACCTAAGAATAGGAGTCCTCCCTGTCGACATAACCTTGAACCTCAAAAGAGCCTTTGTCAAAAAGTCATCTCGTTTTGTCATCCTAGGAGATACCCTTTACCATAGGAGCATTGAAGGGACCCTTTTACGTTGCCTAAACATTGAGGAAGCCTTGACTGCTTTAACCGAGGTACATAATGACATTTTTGGTTCACATTCAAGCGGTATGACCTTGGCCAAGAAACTATTGAGGATGGGGTACTATTGGCCTACAATGGAAAGAGAAGCACATGACTATGTCAAAAGGTGTTTGCAGTGTCAGCAACATGGGGACCTCATCCATGCACCAGATCAGGAGCTTAACCCAATTATCACACCTTGGCCCTTTTCACAGTGGGGGCTTGATCTCATTGGAAAAATCACCCCCACCTCATCTAGCGGGCATAAGTTTATGATCACCGCCATAGAGTACTTCACAAAGTGGGTGGAAGCCATTCCCATGACCTATATCATAGGAAAGCAGATATCCAAGTTCATCCTGAATTACCTTATTTGTCGATACGGTGTCCCTCAAGCCATTATCTCAGACAATGGGACACCTTTCAAAAATCAGGATGTTTGTGACCTATGCCAAAAGTTCAAAATCCAACATCGCTTTTCCACTCCATATTATCCCCAAGGCAATGGCCAAGCAGAAGCTACCAATAAGACCATCCTAAAAAATCCTCAAAAAAATAGTCAATGACGTTGGTCGTGACTGGCATTTGCAATTGAATCCCACCTTATGGGCCTACCAAACAAGCATCCACACACCAACAAGTGCCACCCCCTTCTCCCTAGTCTGCGAATCAGAAGCCATACTCCCCATTGAGATTGAGCTCCCATCCCTGAGAATATCACTGCAGAATCTCATAACAGATGAAGAGTATCGGGTCTCATGATTAAATGAGTTGGAACTACTGGATGAGTGGCATATGAATGCCTTAAACCATTTGCAAGTCTACCAGAACCGTCTCAAGCGAAGCTATAATAAGAAGATTAGGAGTTAGACCTTCCAAGTCGACGAGCTGGTACTGAAGGAAAATTAGAAAAATATGCCAAATCCATATAGCAAGGACAAGTTTGAACCCAACTGGTTGGGACCATTCATCATCACAACGAGCTACAAGTTAGGGGCATATTAGCTATCAATGCCCAAAGGGATACTTCTACAAGAACCCATGAACAACTCTCATCTCAAAAAGTTTTATGCTTGATCTTTTAAGGGTAAAACCAAAAATATCAAAAAATATAAAAATCAGAAAAAATCAGAAAAAAAGGATTGAAAACAGTCAAGATAAAAATCGTCCTCTAATGAAAACCACTTCGGTGGCACTTTGGGCAAGTACCTTGGTGAAAACCTGGCAAACAGTTGCCTTGTGTAAATAAAGCACTCTCCATCCAATGGGATCTTCGTGGCTTATTCTACACACTTACCATTCATCCATCACATTCCATCGCATCCTTCCATCCATCCGCATCTGCATCATAGCTTGATCATGTGTTTGTATCATGATTCTACCCTAGTAATACTTGGCACATTCCTAAGGTTAGTTTATCTTACCTATATTAGAGTATTTTATCGTCTCATGCTGGGGGCACGTTTGTGCATCAGATCAGATTTGTGTATATCCTTGAACTCTTCCTTGATATCAAAAATCCAAAAAATCATAAAATCCTTCTAAAAAAATCCAAAAACGGGTCTAAAAATCCAAAAATAAAAAATAGTCATCTTGTCGAACTACGTCATCTCTAAGCTTGAATGTAGTCAAGGTTGATCTTTGATCATCCCCTGAGACACCCTAAGTCAGTCCTTTAGGAGTCCGTCACAATAAACTGACGATCCATTTGTTCATAACTCATCAATAAATCAAGTTTGTGTCGGTCGAACTACGTGGTCTCTTAGTGTATAATGTAGGCAAGGCTAATCTATTGATCAGCTCTCGAGACCCCTAGGATAGGTCTTTAGGTTAGGTTCTTGGTCAAAATCTCATAAAACCAAAAAATCAAAAAACTCGAAAATCAATTTTTTTGTAAAACATCTTGAAAATCCCAAAATAGCCTCAAAACATTTTAAAAAAACCAAAAACATCCAAATATTTGAAAAAAAATCCATCTGTATCATCTCACTTTCACCCAAAATAATCTCATTCATAATAAATCAATCATCGCTTTCACCCTTTGGCAAACCGGTCAGAAGCAAGTCTAGCAGGTTCAAAAGTGAAAACCCAATCGTTAAAGTCTCGAGTCTAGGTCAATAAGTAAATAGGTTGGTCAATTCTTGGTATCACTAGCCTATCATCCAGTCAATCTCATCATCATCTGATAACAACATGTCCTAGGATGCATCCTTCCTACAATGGACATCAACATCAAGCATCACCGTAGTTCAGTCCTGGCTAGCGGTATGAAGAACATTAGCTTGTTTGTTTACTTTATCTCTGTCTTTTTGACTTATCTTATTTTGTGCGCATTTCAATGACCTATCAATGATGTCCAAACAAAATGATTTAGAGAGAAAGAAATGGGGCAACAATCATTATCTTTTTATCTGTTGTGTTCTTGTTGGATATTCTTGTAATATAACTTGGTCATGTGTACTTTGTTTAGGTGTAGGGAAGATGTTTTAGATGTCTTGGTGACCACATGGGAAGGATTTCCTTTCCATGTTTTGGTCTAAGATGTTTGGATTATCTAAACTGCATTTTAGATAAGGTTTTGTATGCTAGGTGTGAACAATAGTACTCCTATCTGATCATTGAGTCAAAGTCCATCACACTAGGTACAACACCATCTTGGTTCTTTATACCTTGATGCATCATACCTATGTGTATTATCAAACATAAGGTAAATGGACCTTTTAAAATCCTAATTCCTGATAAGCAAATCATCATCATCATCATTAATAATGTAGGTGTTGGATCCTCTTTTCATTTTCTTCTATCTTCTCTCCATACTAACATGGTACCATGACAGTTAATCAAAAACATCGTTAGATGCATCCACCCTGCATCCACCAAATCATCAACATAATGCATATCATATCATATCATATAGGAAACATAAATGCACCACATTTCATCATTAATATAGATTGATAAACATCATAAATTTTTATTCATTATAGGAATTATTAAATCATCCATTGCATAATCACATATCATATCATTGGCATCATCATCACACATCATAAATCATCACACATTCATTTCATAAGCATATCACATCATAATAATCTCGTTATGTATCATAATCATTTGCATTTCATAAATCATATACATTATCATCTCACATCATCATCATCTCATAAACATTTGCATTACATATCACATCATCTTAAATAATTACATTCATATCATTGCATTTGTTCCATTACATTCATAAATCACAATGCATTATCATGAATCATTGCATATCATAAAATCATTACATATCATAGTTCATTTCATATCATACATCATCATAATTATTTTGTATCAAAAGAATTTACATATCATACAAGTTTATTAAGCATCTCATAAACATACATCGACGTCATCATATCATAATATACATCATCACATTCTCATCAAATGCATATGAAATATACAAAAATAAATGCATCCATAACCATGAGCATTAATAAACATCTGCATATCATGAGTCATAACATTTCATATAGGAAATTAAATACATCCATCCATCATAAATAAGTAAAATAGGACACATCTTATAAATGAATCAAACCATATCATATATATATCATCAAAAATGTAATTGTCATGGTACAAAGATCAGGATCAGAATGTGTGTATGAATCAAGTATACAATACAATCGGGGCTATAAAAAATAAAGCCCATAGATCTCAAAGAATAATGTCAATCAAAAATGTGTCATGGTGGCCCCTGCTAGCTGCTACCCTTCCCCACCTGTCTCTTGGCTTGATCCCCAGCCTGCCCCATGCCTGTCTGTTGTGAATACTCTAGTACTCAGGCCCCTGCTGGTATGACCTGTCGATAGTGCAGCATGTAATACTCTGCCTCACGGACACCCTCGTAGTACATTCGTGTCAAGACTATCTTGCCCTGCGAAGTGGAGGCCATACTCTCTAGTTGTTGTCTCTTGTCAATCTCCTAATCTCTTTCTTACCTGGCCTGGTCCCTCTCAACGGTCAGTGCATGTACCTATTCCTGTAAACCCTATACCTGGGCCTGCAGCTGTTGTATCAGGGCATCTCTTTGATCTGGCTAAGGTGGTGGTGGTGATGGTGGAGGCTATTGTTGGTGATCTCTCGGGGCATCATCTCTTTGTCTATCCCCATCTCGGGTACCTGTCCCCATCTCTTTGTTGATTCCCGAGAACCTGATCCCTCTATCCCGGAGGCGGTCCACCTCTTCCTCTACCCCCATCGCCATCTCCATCTCCTCTGCCTCTCCACCCTCGCCCTTGCCCTATTGATCTGCCTCTGGGCCTCCATCGTAGGGGTGTTGATCCTGGATTTGTCAATCGCAGAGGTGGTCTAAACCATACAATATATGCCGCTGTGACCCCTGCATCTCCCTATCCCTGATCATAAGTCCATGGCCTGGCCACTAGCTATCTAAATGATGTCACAGCCTCATCGATCGGGATCGGCCTGCCCCATGTTGTCTCCCTCATAGTACGTGCAAAGATCACCACGTACTGGTCATCGGGACGGTCCTATCTGTCCCCAAACTCTCGAGCTACTCGATCGAGAAGATATCTCTCTATCATGGTATGCTCTCTCCCCTGCATAAGCTTGTCCTGCCTCACAAAGAAGAGTTGTTGTACATCATCGAACCATTCATGCATGCTGAGCCAAGGCCTCCATGTAAAAATTATCATCTCATCTATAACCCTCTTCCAGTGAGGGATGTTGCCTGCCCCTATGTGAGTGAAGGTAGTCAAGGCCCCTCCATATCGCTAGACTATAAGATCATTTGGCTCTAGGGAAATCGCTATAACCTGTGGGTGAAGCACTGCAATGTGCTCCCAAGCCCAGACATGCAAAAGTGTGACCCCGACCTCGATAGCTCTATTATCCAAGTATGCAAACTCATGGAGCTCATGGTAAAGAGAGGTCAACATCATTGGCCCCCATGCAAAGCACTCTCACCGTTAAAGCATCCACTCCCAGGCAAGACACCATCCTGGACTGAAATATCGGTCGCACTAATCTAGTGCCACGAGGCCTGAGATGATAGCAACGATGATCAACCTAAAGGTGGGAACTGTGCCCCTGTATCGCTCAAGCTTAATCTGTCCCTTGACAAAAATAAGTTCATCGAGGCCCATAACCTCGTAGCAAGCATCTCTCCCAGCATCTACATCATAGATCACTCGCTCTCCATGGATAGGCAATCGAAGAATGCACCAGACATCCTCCAAGGTCACTGTAGCCTCACCTATAGGCAAGTGAAACGATGACATCTCACTATGCCATCGCTCTGCCAGGGTAGTCATCATGCCCAAGTGTGTCTAGATAGGAGCGACATAGGTGATGTATGACAACCCTATCGCCCAAGGTGCTCCTGGAGCAACTCGTGCATACCAACCAATCTGCTAAGAACCAAAGACCTGTGTTCTCGCGAATGAAGAATCCCTATGTCCTCCTGCACAAGAAAAGCCATAGCGTCAGGTTTTGTAAAAAATTAGGATCCTATTCTAAGTTGTCGTAATTGAAACGACATATGCAGCATTGTTTGCAATTGCGACGATGTTTGATAGTTCCAAACTACGCTGCTAAGACCCCCTAAACTCCAAACTGTGTCGTCACATCGCACTTTGACTGCACTCCTAAACCTAAATTCTAAATTGCACCGCAACGATGCAATTTGAAAATGCGGCTAACTTTGACCCCTAAACCCTAATTTATAAATTAAGTCACGACAACACAGTTTGTAAATGCAATGCTCTTTAAGGCTGCACGACACTGATTATGCACTTTCAACGACGTTATATAGCGTCGCTTGACTCTGTTTGACCTTTGACCCTATTTATTGGGCATGAAAATCGAAAAACACAAGTCGGGTAAGGGTCACATATAGGTGGTCCTGCGCTTGTTGGTCGCTGGTACACTCGCACTCGATCTGAAATGTGTCATGGAAGCACTCATTGCGCCATCTTGAATAGTGCTCAGAGCTCAAAATGCAAGAATCTCTTAAAGGCTAGGTGTGCAAATGAATTGAAATTGACCCCTTGGGGCATATTTAAGCTTGAAAGTTAGGTTTTTTGACCCTGTTTAGCCATCCAGCTAGGGTTTTGGACCCCCGATTCCATTTTTGCCCGACCAAGGGTCATTTTGCATCGTTTTTTCATGCTTTGGCACATTTTTGGCATCATGAACCCTTTATGGACTTGTCGAGCGACTTATCCTTTTTTTTTGTGAGATCATCCAAAAATCCAAATTTTCATCCAATCTCTCGAGGGGGCAGTATACTAGCATAATCCTTCTCATTGGGGCAGTAGTGGAGCATCTGAAAAATCAATTTTTTTGAATTTTGATCTTGGCAATTTATTCTTTGAACCAACGTAACAAGTACATTGCTTTAAAGAGGGGCAAAATGTAGACATGGAAAATATACAGATTGATCCTATACACCTGATCTTGATCTTACTAACACCAGTTCATCCTAAATCATCTCCTCGACTAGTCATTTAATTGAATAATCCTTATTCGATTAAATTCATCATATTTCCTCTCTTAATTAAATAAATCAAATATATCTGATTAAGTCATCCGCTTCTATTAATTAAAAAATTAATTTTGTTTAGTTAATCTTATACTCCCTCTTTTAATTAAATAATTCACTTTATTTAATTAATCTATAAAGTCATCTCCTTTAAATTAATAAATTAATCTTTATTTGATTTAATCTAACACCATTCTCCTTAATTAAATAAATTAAACTTTATTTAATTAAATCTAAATTCATTTTCCTCTCAACTTTGATTTAAATTAATCCAAAAATCTAAGTCAATTTGTCAAATCAACTAATTTCCATCTAGATTAATCAAATCCTGATTAACCCTAATCATAATCCATCAAATCCTCTAGATTTTACAACTTGCACAAGTAAATCAATTTAATTGATTTATAAATTCTTCTATTTCCTCTCAACTTGGCATCAATAAGGGAATATTCCTCAAATTCAAAAATCCTTCCAAAAGGGATGAGTACATCCAACAAGGATTAAAGGCCTCTTACATGTCCTTTGTCTTGAGCCAAGTGGCATTTACTCCATTCCTTTCTCCCTCCAACTTGTCATTTCACAAATTTCAAATTCCACCTAACCATATTTATGTGCACATTCATCAAAATGTGCTCATTCCTCCTCCAATCACATGTTGACAAGTGGCCTCTTCCTATTGGTTGGTCTTTTGTCCCACATTCATCCCTTTTGCCTCTTTCTCCATCATTCTCTTCAATTTATAGGAGGCTCTCATTTGAATTTTGGATCCACAACTTCATGCAACATCATTATCTTCAAGTTTTTGAGCAATTGCCATCCATTTGCATCCATTTTCACATTTTTCATAGCTAGGTTATGGAGAAATTACACCAAGGAGCATCAAATCTTCATCATTGATCATCAAGTTTGCAAGGAATTGGGAAAGGTCCATTTTCCACATAAAAATGGCACCAATTCCCCCATGGGATTGAGAGTTTGTTCATTTGAATAGGATTTAATCGTTTTTCATTGTGTTCTTCACATTATTTTCTTATTTTAATATTTCACATGAATCTCATGGGGAATGTTGCTTCTAACTTGCATAATGAGCTAATTACATGTTTATTCTTTGTGTTTGTGCAAGTACAGGAACACCATTCACATTTTGGTGCTAGAAGGAGGGCAAATTTGAAGAAAATTAACATGTTTTTCTAAAAATTATGTGGTTTTTTGTTGAATTTTGTTGTCTACAGGGAAACTGCACTGCTGGCCATCAAATTGTGCCGCTATTAGTCAAGCGGCGCCATATTGCGACGCTTTCAAACTCCAAACCGCCTCACTAAGATCTTCCTACCCAAAAAATTTGAATTTCAAACTATGACATCGGCCAACCAAATTCCAAACTTTGTCGCTGATTGAAATAGGACCACAATTACGCTCACTATTTTTGTGCAAAGCGTCGCTATTAGCCGTAGCGATGCTATATAGCGTTGCTAACTTCCTCAAAATTGCTCCACAATTGCAGATTGCACCGCTGGAGTTGGGTAAAAGGCAGTTTTCATATTATTTTTTACAAGTGCTTTTTTTTGGTTATTTTTGACCTCTAACTAGTTTTTGGCCTCTATTTCTGCAGTATTAACCAATTTTTGTAGGTTGGCTTGATCAAAAGTGAAGGAAGGAAACCAAGACCAAGATTTCTTTATGACATCATCATCTCATTGTATCAAGTGTTTTTAAACACTTTAGGGAGAAATTATAATCCCTTTTCTAAGGATTTGTTATCTTCTTGCTTTTTAGGACTTAATAAATTTCGTTTGGGCTTAAAAAGAACAAACAAATGGATTAAAAAGAACCATAGGCAACTTACTAGATTTTGTTTTGGACTTACAAATAAACAAATAAATCTCACACTTCAAAGTTGGTGCTTAAAAAGAATTCATATCATTGCTTTATGGTTTAAAAATGAACATGTGTATTCTTTGTTTTGTAATCTCTTTTACAAGTTAATATCCTTTAAAAGGACGTATGTACTTCTCCCACGCTTCACAACGATCTTGTGAATCAAAATAATTTTTTGAGATATTAAGTTGTGTAAGTGATTACATCCACATTTCAATTTGAGTTCCTAAAATTGAATAAAATCTTGCTAGTGTGAGTGGAGTATATTGTGAGTGTTCTCTCTTTGTTTCTCAACAAAGATTGATTGAAATTTGAATGTGCTTACTCGCTTTTTTTTAATCCTTAGAGGGCCTATCTTGGTGGGAAAAAGTACTCACCCCAAGGGAATGAGCCAACCGGTAACACATTAAAGCCAAGTGACTTCCAACTGGTATATAAGTGTTGGTACTTGAGGAAAGTTCAAGTATCACGAGGATTGTTCCGACAAGAAGAGCAACAATGGTCTCTTGCCATATGGATGGTCCCCCATGAACAAAATGCCCATATTAAAACCTTTTTTTTAGAAGGCCCAAATCCCTAAATCTATTTGTTGATGCAAGAACAATTGTTTTGAAGCCATTCAATTAAGGTAAGGGTTCAATTAGGGTTAGAGTCTAATTAGGGTTAGGGTTCAATTACGGTTAGGGTTAAGGTTGAATTAGGATTAAGGTTCAATTAGGGTTCAATTGGGGTTAAGGTTAGGGATATCCAATAAATCTTGGGGTTAGGGTGAGTTTGGGGTTCAGATAGGGTTAGTGTTCAATTAAGGTTCAATTAGGGTTAGGGTTAGGGTTAGGTTTAGTTAGCGTAAGAGCTAGTGCTCAATTATGAGTAGGGTTTAATTATGGTAATGGTTAAGGTTAGGGTTAGGGTTTAATTAGGGTTAAACTTAGCATTACCTAGGGTTAGGTTCAAGGTTCAAACATAATTAGGGCTAGATTTGCGCTTAGTGTTCAAGTTAGTGTTCAATTAAGGTTAGGGTTCATTTAGTACTATGATTCAATTCAAGTTCAGGGTTAGGGCTAGAGTCCAATTAGGGTTAAGGTTCAATCATAATTTAATTAGGGTTAGGGTTATTGTTAAGGTTTAATTAGGTTTAGGGTTCAATTAGGGTTAAGGTTCGATTTGGATTATAATTAAGATTTAATTAGTGTTATTATTAGGGTTAGGGTCCAATTAGGTTTGGAGTTTAATCAGAATTTCAATTTAATTCAGTTTTATGGTTAGAGTTCAATTAGCGTTTGATTGGGGTTCAATTAGGTTTAGGGTTAGTATTAGGGTTAGGGTTAGTATTAGGGCTAGGGTTACTATTAGATTTTAGTATTAGATTTAAGGATAGTTTTAGTGTTGAATTAGGGTTAGGTTTATAGTTTAATTAGTTTTTAAATAATGTTCAATTAGGATTAGGGTTAGGGTTAGTATTAGGGTTAGGGTTAGGTTAGGGTTCAATTAGTAGTAGGGTTAAGATTAGGGTTAGGGTTAGGGTTAGCGTTAGAGTTTGTGTAAAAGTAGGGTTAGAGTACAATTAGGGTTGTAATTCAATTAGGATTAGGGTTATAGTTTGAAGACTAGGAATCTAGTTAAATGCAAGAATCATGAACAACAACCACACAACTATTAGATTCAAGTGAAAGATCCTAATCTAATAATGAAGAACAAAGTTGACATAAGAAATAAGACATATTAAAAATGCAACATACCTTCTTACATCACCATTGAATCACCTTCATTGCTCTTCTCCATCTCACTTCTTCAAGTTTGGAATGTTGCTCTTAGATTTGTGTGTGCACAAATAGCAATAAGCTCAAGACAATAGTGATAAGAAAATTCCCAAGATTGTGGTTAGATTTGAAAAGATGTTGAAGGTTTGTATTTATAGAGGATTTGATAGAAAATCAACATATGGGATTTGGATAGAAGATTGATGGATGAGATCATGAGAAAGAATGGGAAAGTTCCCATTTTAACTCAAGAAGAGATAACAATGAATTATTTGATTAAAATGGTGGATAATGGTGTACATGCAATTTCCAATTTCATGCTTAGTTAATTGAAGAAGACTAAAGAGATTTGTAAAATGGTGAAGAGTTAATTGAGGAGAGAAGATATAGATTCTAAAATGGAGGGAAGTTGATTGGTGAATGAAGATTGAGATGCTAAAATGAAATGGAGTTAATTGATGGGCAACAAGAAGTTTCTAAATTAAGATTAAGTTAACGAATTATGGAAGGAATAACTTAGATTGGAGAGAAAAACAAAGTTAAGTGGTGAGTGAAAATGGAAAGATTAAAATAAATAAAATTTATTTATTTTCTCTCACATGATTAATTAATTAAATAAAAATATTTATTTAACTATAGAAGAATATATAAATTAGATAATTAAATAAAAATATTATTTAATTATAAATAAGATTAGTGATTAGATAATTATTTAATCAAAAGGGGCTAATTATTTAATCTTAGGGGAAAGTTAGAATAATTAAATAATTAAAATTATTTAATTATATAGAAAAGAAAAAAGATGTTAACCTAATTAAATAATAAAATTACTTAATTAGTTTGGACAAAAATTAGTTTAAAAATGTTATTGTAGGCTAAGGATAAATTTTACTACATAGTTTAATTAGAGTTTAAATGAGATTCAATTAGGGTTAGGTTTCAATTAGGGTAAGGGTTAGTGTTAGAGTTACCTCAATAGGGTTCAATTAGGATTTAGAGTTAAAACTAGAGTTCAATTAGTCCACTAGGATTACAATTAGTGTTTAATTAGGGTTAGGATTACACTTCCTATTAGAGTATGATTAGGGTCAAGGTTATGATTACAGTTAGGGTTAGGATTAGGATTACAATTAGGGTTAGGGTTAGGGTTCAATAGGGATTAGGGTAAAATTAAGTTTAGGGTTAAGATTGGGATTAGGGTTCAATTCCAAATATGGTTAGGGTTAGCATTCTAAGAAAAATATTAAGGTTAGGGTTAGGGTTAGAACAAAGATAAGGGTTCAATTATGGTAGGGTTAGGATTAGGGTTCTAGAAAAATCATCATGTTAGGGTTGCAATTACGATTATGGTTATTATTAAGTTTCAACTATGGTTAGTGTTAGGGGTAGGGTTCAATTAGGGTTAGGATTACACATACAATTCAATTAGGGTCAGGGTTTGTACTAGAATTATTATTAGGCTTAGGATTTGAAAGGAAGTTGAGTAAGCGGAAGTAGCTTCCTACACTAATATAAGCAGGAGAGACTTGCAAAATTTTCTTAAACACCTTTAACCGTTACAAATTTAGATGCACATTCATATCATAAACAAATAAATAAAGAACTCATAATACATAATTTTACATGGGGAAAACCATTTTAGGAGAAAAACCCCACCCTCTAAAACACAGCTCAATTATATTATTCAACAACAATTAAACAATTACAATATAATTGCAGAGCTATGCTCTTGTAGGAGTCTTCACACTTCTTCACAATTTTGGAGTAATTTTGGCAACATAATGGTACTTGAACAAAACAACAACATACAAATCCAAAATACAAGTGCTCAATGTTAATGTAATTAATTAATTATTTATTACACTAGCATAAGTTAACTTAGGTCTTAATTAATCATATTAGTCGTAGGTTGCATTTAATCATTTAAAAATGTTGTTGAGATAAGATTCCCTTCTAGAAGATGAGTTGTCTTTTCTAGAACTTATCTCCATCTTGTTATCATTCCCTTGTTATCATTCCCTAGGTAATTGGTTAGGGTTTCTTGTTGTCACATGAAGTGTGATTTGAACACTTGGCAACATCCTTTGCATTCTAGGTTTAGCACTTGCCTATATAATCAGGCATATGTACTCTTTGTAATATATCTAGATGATCATAATAGAATCTCTATTTGAATGCCATTATCATAATTTCTGTGTGGTTGAATATTTCTTCCTAGCAAAGGTCCTCCATTGAAGACTGCAGCTTCATCAAGGACACCTGTGCATCCTTCATTCCAACACTCAATATATAAGAGCTTACAATGCATAAATTAAACATTTCTAAAACAACTACCAAAGGTTGAATGTGCAACATGCAAGAAAGTGTCAAAACACTGCAGACACATAATGGTAAGTCTCTAATTGTCACCACATGCCACACTACAAAATTTGCACTTGCCAAAATGACTACACCTCAAAAACTCAAATTCCATGTAAACTCAACACAGAAATAGAAAAAATCATTTATGCACAACTCCACCTATAAAAAACAACTTTCCAACTTGACTCCTCATCCGAATAGAAATTGCAAGTTGTAACTCACAAAACAAAGTGAGAAAAATAGCAATATTTAATATTATGGACAAATCAATTCTTATTGAAAAATCAAAGGTTGAGACACCTTCTTTTTCCAACATTCTCCCACTTGTCGAACACCTTTGAAGAGCCAATGAAAGTAACTAGATTTAACTACTAGAGGCCATGAGGCCCATAGACTCTGAACTCCATCTGAACTTCTTTGTGCTCACTGTCTTTGTTAATGCATCTGTAACATTTGTCAAGGTGTTAACTTTCTCCAACTTCACCTTTCCATCTTCCACCATATCACGAACAAAATGAAATTGAACATTAATGTGCTTTATTATGGCATGGAAAGTAGGATTCTTTGCCAAGAAAATGACACTCTGACTATCACAACAAATAGTAATCTACCTTGTATCAAAACCATTATCAGAACACAAATGCTTAAGCCAAATGGCTTCCTTACAAGCATGAGTAGTTGCCATGTACTCTACTTCTATCGTGTACAAAGTGAATACAACTTGTTGCTTACTCATCCAACTGATTGCACCACCATACATCGTGAACACATAGCCATTGGTAGATCTTCTGCTATCAATGTCACCTACCCAATCTAAATCCACATATCCACGAATACTCACTAAGTGTCGAGGTCTAGTAGGATATGTAGTGTCCAAAAAAGAAATCCTTTTCACACATAATTTGGATAATTGACAAAAAATTGAATTAATTGTATCTTGGAAGAGTGTTATAATGTGTTGTACACATTCACATAATTCTAGGGTCTTTATTTGATTAAAATTTAACTTAATTTGTCCTTTTCAAAAGTGTTGTAAAGTGTTGTAACACACTTTCACACTTTTCTAATGTTTATTTAATTAATTAAGCCTAATGGGCCCCTTTTTAATAAAATATACTTGGTGTGTACCTTATTTAGGTGTTGCAAAGTGTTGTAACAAAATTTCACACTTATATAGGGCTTCATTAATTAATGGTGGTTAATTGAGTTTAATTGTCCGCTTTAATTCAAATTCAAGCCCTCTTTTCAAGGATCTATCCTGACACCCAATAATGATATTGTATGACATTTAATTTGGCAAATTTGGTGTCCTGAAAAGCACTGCTAGGACCCATTCGCCTTTACTAGCACAAGGTGTTCTCTCCACATAAGATACCCATTTCTTTACATTTTTGAGGTGGATTTTTTATTTTATTTCACCTCCTCAAAGCTTGGTCTTAGAAATTATGCCAGGACCCATTTGCCTTTAATGGTGAATGGGTACTCCTTGAGTAGGAAACCCATTTTTGAATTTAATTGTGGTGGGAACCTTATGATTTTAATTCCCCGATTTGAGGTCAGCTTGAATTATTTGGATTATGAGGTTAATCTCTAAATTTAGTATAAATATGGGGTTAATTCACATAGTTTCATCCCAAGCAACCCTAGATCTTCATGAGCACTCAAGAGTTCATTCACAAGAGTATTATAGAGAATTCCAAAGACATTCAAGGGAAGATTATCAAGAGTTTACTGCAGTGCATTCATGCATGTTGTTGAGCTAAGAAAGTTGATGTAGCATTGAGGATCTATTTCAAGAATTGTTCACATATATTCAAGGATAAAGATCTACATTCTTCATGGCCACTACATGTTAGATTGCAGATTTATCTTACAAGATAACATCCAAGGTATCAACATCGCAACATTTCATGTTCATGCCTTAATTACATCATTTCATCATTTCATCATTTGGTTTAATTACCTACAAGGGGTTTGACTTAGGCAAACCCCTATTCACTAAGAATCAACAAGTTTTTCTTCCTTGGAATGTTTGTTTGTAGATTTACAGGTTGAAAGTCAAGTGGAGAAGAAGTCTAGAGCAAAGTTACAAAGGTTGTTAAGTTGCAAAGTTGACCTTCAAAGTGCAAGAACAAAGAAGTGAAGCTATAGAATTAAGTACAGGATTTCAAGATTTGAGGATCGAGGATTTGAGAGTGCAAGAATCAAGGAACATAACCCAAAAGTTAGTTTTTTTAACTCTAAAAGGACCCATTCGGTCCTCGATAGGGCTTGAAATAGTGACAACCTAGGATTTGGGAGTGTAGACCGAGAGGAGTAAAACCCAGAAGTTGTTTTCTGAAACCCTAATAGGGACCCATTCGCCACTAAAGGAGAATGAGTCCTCTATGGCCTAAAAACAACAAGTTTTTTACAAGGTACACATCATTTCAAGCTCTCAAAACTCCCCTTTTCATTGCTATAACAATTAAGGTCAATTTTTTATTGTTATTTGCATGTTTTTGATTAGTGGAAAAATAGGTTTTGAATGGACCCGAAACCATTAGGTTTTGAGGGGACCCAAAACCCACACAAGGAAGAACAAGGTGCCTGAAGAATAGAGACAAAAACGCCAAACAACAACACAAGGATTCAGTCACCCAACAGCTAGCCAATAGCTAGCAGGCTGCCCAAAAAAGAACCAAGAATTTACATGAATCTTGAACCCATTGGTTTTTGACGGGACCAACAATCCACTACAACAAGGTTTTGGTAGGGACCTTAAACCCAACCCTGTAGATTTTGAAGGGATCCACAACCCTGTACAACCAGGTTTTGGCAAGGACCTTAAACCCAAGAAAATTGCCTGCAATAGCCAAGCAACAATGTACCAGTCCTTGAAAAAAATTAGCCTTTCCATATCACTGGTAAAAACAACTGAAACATTGATAAAAAATAGAGCCCCAACATCAAAAAAAATTGAGCCGAGAATGCTCTCTCCACCTCTATAGGAGAGGTCACCACCAATGCACAAGGCTCCAATAGTGTTCCACAAGACCCAACTATTCTCTCCACCTCTATAGGAGAGAAACCCAAGCTCATCCAAACCACCACAACCACAACACTCCTTTTCCTTGAGAGTGAGCTCCGCAAAGAACGACTTACTATTCAATATCTCCACCTCCATAGGAGATAAAGGAAAGAAGTCAGACAAGCCATCATAATTGAATTTTTTAATAGGAAAGACGAGTGGTTCATCATTTTGATCAATTCACTTTGATCCAAACCCTACTTTTTCTATTAAACATTTTTGTGAACCTGACTCATTGAATATTGCAATTTTTTGATTTTGAAGTCTTTCATTGCATCCTAGATTATATATTGCATTTGTTTGCATATAATTTGTATTGTATTAGATATAATTTAGGGTTTGTTACTTTGAATTCAAAACTTGCATCTCATTTATGGTTCAAAATTGCATTATTTTGTACTTCTTTAAATATGAAAAATACAAAACAAATCAATCATTTTGCATATCATTTAGACCTCATACATTTGCATTTGAAAATTAAAAAAAAATCATTTCAAAAGGTGTTATATAGGTCATCATTTTCCCTTCATTTCACTTGCATTAGGTCATCAAATTCTAGAAATTTCTACCATAAAAGTTTTAGTTTGAAACTGGGCACAAAAAGCACATAAAACAACTTAAAAATTGCATTTTTCACCTTTTTAAAACCCTGATCTTGGACCCATTCGCCCCTATTAGCGAATGAGTCCTTGATCAACCCTAACCTAAAATTTCTGGCATCTGAAACTTACTGAAAATCACTCAAAAATCAGTAAAAACATTTCAAAAATCCTTATTTAGGACCCACTCACTAATAAAGGTAAATGAGTCCCTGATCAGGTTTGAAATTGCCTTTTACAGCATTGAAAACCTTGTTTTTGTAATTCCTAAGCTTGTTGGTAACCTATAGTATTAGTCTAGAAACTTTCAGTGTCTTCTATTTTATGCATCTAGGTCAAAAACATTAATTTAGGGTATGAATTTTTGAATTTTTCCAAAATCATTTCAGTAGTAAAAAAACCATCAGATTTGAAAATGTTTACATTTTTGAAACTTTTCATAACATGGATAAAAGTACTTATCACTTTTCTATGCACAATGTTTACATTCATAAAGCTTTGCATAAGTTTGATAAGAGTGCTTTTCATTTTTGGATACACTTTGTTTGCACTTTTGAAGTCTTGCATACATTGGATAAAAGTACTTTTCATCTTTGGATATACATTATTTATATTTGTGAAGCATTACATAAGATGGTTAGAAGTACTTTTCATTTGTGGTCAATCAATGTTAGTATCCTACCTTTCTAAACATGCTAAGAAAATGTCCATCCCTCACCCTTATGAGAATGCTTTAGTGAAAGAGAATACAATAGTGGATAGTCATGACAATAAAATTTGGTCTTCCCCTAATATCTCTCCTATTTGTGACGAAGATATTTTGGTGATAGAAGATCAAACCAATGAGAGTTATGAGAGTCCTATTTGTCTCTCTTCCCCTAGGGAAAAAATGATTGAACAAGACAATACCATCATTGAAAAGCAAGACAATTCAACCATTGATGACTCCCCTACTTGTAATGAAGTTATTTCAAAAGAACCAAACATTGAATGTCATGAAAATCTAGTTTTTAGCTCTCCTAGAGACTCTCCTACTAGGGAAGATATCATGGTGGAAGAAAATGAGGACATTGACACATGTCTTTCAAATAATAGTGATGAGACTTCCTTAGATGAAGATGATGAAGTGACATTAGACTCCCCTTCACTAAGTGATCATGAAAATGAGAATAAGTCTTCTAAGGTTATGCACATTAGGTATCCCTTGAAGTACTCTCTTGAGCCTAAACTTATCATTTACACACCCTCTCAAAAATCACAAACTCAAAATAAACTTGTCCTCATCCTTGAACCACCTAAGAATAATTTTTCGCAGCAATCGATTCATAATACCATTGCTCATACATATAACACTAGGAACAATCCACAACCAAAACAAACACCTTCAACATCCCTCCCATTGCCTAATCGAATCTTGCCCAGTGCTCCTCGTTTGACCGCAAACAATGGAAAGGAATATACTCTTGTTGAACACCTTACAAATACTTATGCTAAGATGTTTGTATGGGAACTGCTTCAAACATCACCTAGTTATCATAACATGCTTCAAGAGGCTTTGTAATAAGTTACGATTCCTTCTAACACTAGTTCAAACTATGTAGCAACACTAGTTCAAGGAATGAATGAAATGAACTTGGACATATTTTTTCACCAGCGTGAGTTACCTCCCTTAGAAATTCAAAAGAAATATGAAGCTTTCAACATAGTAGTCTACATCGATGAAATTGTGATAAAACGAACCCTTGTTAACAATGGTTCGTCCCTAAATGTGTGTAGTATGAGCCTTTTGGAAAAGATCAAAATGAGTAAAAATGATATTAAAACCGATTCTTTATCTATTTGCAAATTTGATAACATAGGAAAACAACCGCTCAAAGTCATCACATTACCTATCAACATTGGGGAAGTAACATTAAAAACTCTAGTCCATGTTATGCCCGATGATCTTTCTTACAATCTCCTTTTAGGGAGACCTTGGATTGATGAAACGAATGGTTTGCTTTCTACTTTGCATCATGTCATGAAGTATGTATATAACAAAATATTCTACGCACTTAAGGCCAATCCTCAACCCAAAAGTTTCTTGATGGATGAGAGAGAAGGACAAGATCCATTGGAAGTATTGGAACAAGAAACAAAAGTGAAAATCACAAAAGAAAAAGAACACGAGAATCAAATTGAGGAAGTCACTAAATTATCAGAAGATGATTGGGGTTCCTTAGATTTCACACCAACATTCATGGGAGAATACAAGATCATAAACAAAGAGTCTGAAAAGGGAAAAGAAAAAGTGATAATGTTGACACAAAATTCGAAAGCATCCACCTCAACTACTTTAGAAGATCAAGAAAATTACACAACAAAATTTGATGAAGTTGATTATGAACAACCACCGAATCTGAAAGAAATGCAAAAATTTATGGAAGGGGATACAAACTTATGAAGCAACTTGGTTTATATAGTGGAAAATGATGTGGTGCTAGAGAACAAGGTATCTGTGTCCCTATAGAGCCTAATGCACAAGAAACAACTCACGGTATTGGTTATTGTCCTTTCATAGAAATCAAACCAACAAACAAGCCTTCACTCAATATAAACACTTACAAAAGATTCTCCTAAACCAAATTTAAAATTAGTGCGTCATGAACTAATAGACACTAGTGGTCTTGATTATTGTCCTTTGAAAGGAACAAAGAAGTCTTCGCATAAAAAAAATAATGTCATCACACAAAGCACTCCTAGGACATGTCTTAGTAATGATTTGAGTTCGTAAGATTTTACACCCTCCTGTAAAGGAGAGTACAAAATCTCGCAATCTAAAGAGTCTTGTGTAGGTATGACATCTTGCACTAAGAAAAAGATATCTTTGTCTCAAAATAAAGGAACATCTTCTACTATTGATCAAGAGAGTATCTTGTCAAGAATCCTCCAAGATCGTTTGATATCTCTCCCTTCAAGAATGTGAAAGAAATTTTAATACAAGAATTTATTTTGTGCTTATCATAGAATTCATGGTCATTCTACTAATGAATGTAAAGCTTTAAGCGAAAAAATTCAACATCTTAAGGATTGCGGTTTCCTTGTGTTGTAGCACCTAGTTCCTCTCATTGATACTGTTTTTTATGGCTCACCCATTTTCCTGCACTAAGTGGGGGCAACTGGTTACAAAGTGGGACACTTTGCACCAAAGGTGGACACTTTGCGCTAATCTTCATCTTTGTCCTTGTATGTCACTTGTCGATTGTATCTTTTGGCTAGTTGACTGCCTTCCATGTTTATATGAGAGAAAGCTTGGGATGTGACCGAAATGCCTTAAGAACTGGCTCACATGTGATGTATTGAGTTTTGGGGGCAACCCCTCCCTTTTCATGACATAGCTTATTGAAAAAAAAGACTTGACATAGGGCTTTCTGAATAAGCTCTCATGTCTTCTTCTACTTTAAACAAATTGTTCACAACAATGGTGTTAGCAACCACTTTAAAGTGGGGGGATACATTGACACTCATGTTTCACTGTGCAATTTTCTTTCCTATGACACGTCCTTTTCTTGGTGGTGTCATTGGACTTGATTTCCTCCAAGAGTGTGATATTTCTTTGACTTGTCCTCTATTAGAGACATTAGACACAATGTTCCCTAAGAATAATACCTTACATGAACAAAGCAAAATCCCCTTTAACAAAATTTTACATGACATTACAAAAGCATTACATTTTGGTGCCTTATCGAAGTTGTCAGGAGGATAACTTCGATATGGTATGGGAGACTAATATGATTCTCTCATTTGCCACTTCATTGGGATAAATCACCTAGTGGAAAAACTGAGGTTCCACTACCCCAAAGTGAGCAGCATTTGTTATGGACAAACAATCTAGATGTGTTCCACATCGCGTTGGACCATCGAAGTTTGATCCCTTTTCTTGGACAAATAGCCTTGTTTCACATCGTGTTGGGACGGTTTTGCTTGATCCTTAGTTTTTCTCTATTTCTCTTGGCCTTTGACAGGGTAGGACCATGTATCTTTGTTATTTATACATACTTAAGTGTCTTGAATATCTAGTTTAGTGTGAGTTTGACATGGGGTCATCCTCTCACTAAAGTGGGAGCAAAATGTAGTGTCGAAAAAAGTAATCCTTTTTCACACTTAATTTGGATAATTGACATAAATTTGAATTAATTGTATCTTGGAATAGTGTTGTAATGTGTTGTACACATTCACATCATTCTAGGGTCTTTATTTGATTAAAATGTACCTTAATTTGTCCTTTGCAAAATTGTTGTAAAGTGTTGTATCACACTTTCACACTTTTCTAAGGTTTATTTAATTAATTAAGCCTAATGGGCCCCTTTTTAATAAAATGTACCTAATGTGTACCTTATTTAGATGTTGTAAAGTGTTGTAACACACTTTCACACTTCTCTCGAGTTCCATTAATTAATGGTGGTTAATTGAGTTTAATTGGTCCCTTTAATTCAAATTCAAGCCCTCTTTTCAAGGATCTATCCTGACACCCAATAATGATATTGTATGGAATTTAATTTGGAAAATTTGGTGTCCTAAAAAGTGATGCTAGGACCCATTCACCTTTATTGGTGCAAGGTGTCCTCTCCAAATAGGACACCCCTTTCTTTGCATTTTTGAGGTGGGTTTTTGATGTTATTTCACCTCCCTGAAGCTTGGTCTTGGAAATTATGCCAGGACCCATTTGCATTTAGTGATGAATGGGTCCTCCATGAGTAGGACACCCATTTTTGAATTTAATTGTGGCGGGATCCTTATGATTTTAATACCCAGATCTGAGGTCGACTTGAATTATTTGAATTTTGGGGTTAATCTCTAAATTTAGTATAAATATGGGGTTAATTCACATAGTTTCATCCCAAGAAATCCTAGATCTTCATGAACACTTAAGAGTACATTCACAAGAGCATTATAAAGAATTCCAAATACATTCAAGGGTAGATTATCAAGAGTTTATTGCAGAAATTCAAGATCATTTCATCATGTCAAGGGTTTAGTGCATTCATGCATGTTGTTGAGCTAAGAAAGTTGATGTACCATTGAGGATCTATTGCAAGCATTTTTCACATCTATTCAAGCATTAAGATCTACATTCTTCATGGACACTACATGTTAGATTGCAGATTTATCTTACAAGACAACATCCAAGGTATCAACATTGCAACATTTCATGTTCATGCCTTAATTACATCATTTGGTTTAATTACCTACAAGGGGTTTGACTTAGGCAAACCCCTATTCACTAAGAATAAACAAGTTTTTCTTCCTTGGAATGTGTGTTTGCAGATTTACAAGTTGAAAATCAAGTGGAGAAGAAGTCTAGAGCAAAGTTACAAAGGCTGTTAAGTTGTAAAGTTGACCTTCAAAGTGCAAGAACAAAGAAGTGAAGCTACAAAATTAAGTACAAGATTTTGGGATCTAAGGACCAAGGATTTGAGAGTGCAGGAATCAACGAATAGAACCCAAAATTTAGTTTTCTAAAACCCTAAAAGTGCCCATTTGCCACTAAAGGCGAAAGAGTCCTTAATAGGGCTTGAAACAGTGAAAACTTGGGAACTAGGAGTGCAGAGTGAGAGGGGTAAAACCTATAAGTTGTTTTTCGAAACCCTAACAAGGACCCATTCACCACTAAAGGCGAATGAGTCCTTTATGGCCTAAGAACAACAAGTTTTCTACAAGGTACACATCATTTCAAGCTCTCAAAACTCCCCTTTTCATTGCTATAACACTTAGGGTTGATTTTTTATTGTTATTTTCATGTTTTGGCCCTCATAATTGAATGATTCATAGTGAAAATTAGTGGCTCATCATCTTGATCCATTCACGTTGATGAACCCTATTTTTCTATGTATCAGGATAACCATAAAAACATAAGGAATACTTGAAAGTACCCCACAAATATTTGAACACTCTCTTCACTGCATCCCAATGTACTCGTCTAGGATTAGCCATAAACTGACAAAGGACTCTCACTACTTGGGAAATATCTAGCCTTGTGCAGACCATAACATACATAAGACTACCAACAACACTCGCATATGGTACTCTGGTCATGTCCTCCATCTCAACAGGATATTTTGGACAATCCTCCACAAAAAGCTTCATCCCCTACATTATAGGAACAACTAACTGTTTGCAAGTTGTCATGCTAAACCTCTCCAAAACTATATTCACATACTTTCTATGGCTTAACCAAAGTTTTTTGTTAGCTCTATCTCTTCTGATCTCCATCTCCAAAATATACCTTGTTGAACCTAGATCCTTCATCTCAAACTATGATGACAACTAAGACTTCAAATCTGAAATCAAACTTTTACCATTCTAAAAAATAATATATCATCTACGTACAATGCAATTATGAGAATGCGACCATTATTAGATTTATAATAAACACAATGGTCAAATTTAGATATCAAAAATCCCAATGACAACACATAGATATCGAACTTCTAGTACCACATTCTAGGAGACTGCTTAAGACCATACAAAGACTTTTTTAACTTGCAAACTAGATTTTCTTTACATTTAACCACAAAATGCTCTAGCTATGAAATATAAATCTCTTCCTCCAAGTCACCATGAAGGAACGTTGTCTTCACATCCATCTGTTCCACTTCTAGATCATACACTGCTGCAAGTGATAACAAGAATCAAATAGATGTCAGCTTTGCAACAAGAGATAAAATCTCACCATAGTCAATTCCCTTAACTTGAGAATATCCCTTAGCAACCAACCGTTCCTTATTCTTCTCAACACTACCATTTGGACCAAATTTTCTCTTGAACAACCATTTACATCCAATAGGTTTCCGTCCTCCAGGCAAAGGTACCAGATCCCATGTATCATTTTTCTTCAATGCAACCATTTCTTTATCCATGGATTTCATCCAGGAATCTACATCACTCACACCCATAGCCTCTCTAATAGTCCTAGGCTCATCAATGTTAGCAATCAAAGCAAAAATGCAACTGGAATCCAACAAAGAATAACCAAATCTTTCAGGTGAATATCCAAACCTATCAAGGTATCGCCTATCTTTGGTAGATCTCCTGAATTGTCGAGGTTGAGGTTCTTCTTATTCAGAACTTTTAGATCTTCTCAAACTCCCCTCATCATCAGGTTCAACAGGAGTACATAGTTCTTCTTTCATCAGAGTAAGTGGAACTTGAACTACTTCATTTTTTTTCTCCTCTTTCTCTAGCTGCAACTCAACTGCGGAAGGTTTCATCCCTCAAAAAATCACACTTCTTCTATAGAGAACCTTTTGGGTCACTGGATCCCAAAGCTTGTACCCCTTCACACCAACACCATATCCGATGAAGATACATTTAACTGCTTTGTTCTCCAACTTAGACCTCTTCTTAATTGGAACACAAGCATAAGCTTGACAACCAAATACTCTAAGATGTCTCATTGAAGGATTTTTTACCAGACCACGCCTCCATGGGTGTCTTATCAACAAGAGCCAATGTAGGAGATCTGTTGATTAAATAACATGCAGTGGCAATAGCTTTAGCCCAAAACTTCTACTCAAGGCCAAAACCACTTAGCATACTCCTAGCCCTCTCCATCAACGTCTTGTTCATCCTCTCTGTAACTCCATTTTGTTGTGGGGTGTCTGGAGTTGTCTTATGTCTCTCAATATCGTGCTCTTTATAGAACTTGTCGAACTTTGCTAAACAAAAATCACTGCCATGGTTAGTCCTTAAACATTTAATCTTTCTATTAGTCTGATTTTCTACCAAGGCTTTAAACTCCTTAAATTGACTAAATACTTCACCTTTTCTTCTGAGAAAATAAAAAAATGTCCTTCTACTGTAATCATCTATGAAAGAAATAAAATATACAAATTTTGACAACGAAGGAGCATTCACAAGATCAAGCACATATGCATGAACATATTCCAAAACCCCAGAAGACTTGTGAGAAGTAGAGTAAAAAGTAACACATTGTTGTTTTCCATAAACACAATGTTCGTAAAGGTTAAACTCAAGATTACAATCATCAAGGCCTTCAACAAGGCTCTTAGATTTCAGGGCTCTAAGAGCCTTTTCACCGATGTACCCAAGTCGTTGATGCCATAACATTATCTTCTTTGCAGAAAGATTCATTTCCAAGGAATGAGCACCCTTAGGTACCCAAAATGCATGAACATCAGATGTAGTTGCTACATATTTCTCTACTCGATCTAACAGTGAGGATGAAGAATTTAAAGATTTCTTCTTGGGTTTTTTAGAAGAACTATTGCACTGAACTGTGCATGCAATACACCATCAATCCCATTCACTCTTCCATCAAGAAATCTAATTTTTACTCTTCCATGACCAATGATCTTTAGGTGGGAGTCATCACCCAAATACACCTTCCCACCATCATATTCTTCATACTTCAAAAACCAACCTCTGTAACAGGTCATGTGGAAAGAAGCACTTGATTCTACCAACCACACATCTTCTAATGCATGTGTTACTAAAGCTACAAAATTTGCATCTATGTCATCTTGAGAGGATTTATCAGATTCAAAATTTAAGAAATCGTTTTTGTCTTTCTTGTTTTTCTCTTCCTTGCACTCTTTTGAAATGACCATATTTTTCACAATTCCAACACTCGAAGTTTCCACCATTAAACTTATCCATTTCGGTTCTACTGGATGTGCTCACCATCAACTCAAAAAACTTTTCAAACCCAACAATAGAATAAAAGCTGGCCAGACTTTGATACCAACTGAAAGGAAGCCAAGTAAGCGGAAGCAACTTCCTACACTAATCTAAGTAGGAGAGATTTGCAAAAGTTTCTTAAACACCTTTAAATGTTACAAATTTAGATGCACATTCATATCATAAACAAATAAATTAAAAACTCATAACACAAAATTTTATGTGGGGAAAACCCTTTCAGGAGAAAAACCCCACCCTCTAAAACATAGCTCAATTATATTATTCAACAACAATTAAACAGTTACAATATAATTATAGAGCTATGCTCTTGTAGTATTTTTCACACTTCTTCACAATTCTGGAGTAATTTTGGCAGCATAACAGTACTTTGAAACAAAACAACAACATACAACTCCAAAATACAAGTGCTCAATATATAAGAGCTTACAATGCATAAATTAGATATTTCTAAAACAACTACCAAAGGTTGAACGTGCAACATAGAAAGCACCAAAAATACTACAGACGCATAATAGTAAGTTTCCAATTGTCACCACATGCCACGCTACAAAATTTGTACTTGTCAAAATAACCGCACCTCGAAAACTCACATTCCATGTAAACTCAACATGAAAATAGAAAAAATTATTTATGCACAACTTCACCTATAATAAACAACTTTCCAATTTTACTCCTCATCTGAATAGAAACTGCAAGTTGTAACTCATAAAACAAAGTGAGAAAAATAGCAATATTTGATATTATGAAAAAATCAATTCTTATGGAAAAATCGAAGGTTGAGACACCTTTTTCCAACAAGATTCAATTAGGGTTTATAGTTAGGGTTAGCATTTAATTAGGATTAGGGTTGGGATTAGGGTTCAATTAATCTTATGGTTTAATTAGGGTTAGGGTTATATTGAATTAGGGGGCGGGTGCATGGAAATGGGTAGCCATTCCGTGGACACCCTTAAAAAAAAAAGAGTTTTTGGACATAACGCGAGCGCGTTATAACGCGCTCGCATTATGTCGTCGGTTAAACCTAGGCAAGGTCCCGGCGGATAAAAAACTACAAAGCAATAACGCGAGCGCGTTATCACGCACTCGCGTTATTGACTGTTAAAAGCAAAAAAAGAAATGCAAATCTCTCATTTGCATTTCGACTGGTTTTTTTGTGCACCCGCAGCCAAAAACACCAAAATAGCGCGCTCGCGTTCTAGGAGAGGAATTTCTTCACCAAGCATCCGAATTTCTTCACAACGATGGCGCCACGATGACGAGGAGTTGTAAGAGGTAAGGATTCTATGCTTTTTATTTTGAATTTGTTAGTTTTAGGTTGAATTTGTTAGTTTTAGGTTGAATTTGATATCTATTTGTTTGAAATTTTAGGAGATGCAAATCAACCTACAAACCCTCAAAATCCTCAACAGGAGGACCAACCAAATCCTCAAGATCAAAATCAACCACAAAATCAACCTCCTCCACCAATCACTCAACCCCCTCCTGGCACTCAACAAAATTTAATGAGTGAAATTGAAAACAACAAAAAACAAATTGAGGATTTGATCAATAGGTTGAGTGATCCAAATGGTTCAACCACAGAAAGAATGACCCTAGCAAATTCCTTGAAAGATATGTTAACAAACGTAGATTCAATTAGCAAACAAATAACTGGATGGGAAGATAGGAGGCAGGCGGCTAGGGAGTATTATACAAATAAACTATCATACAAGGATGTGAAAGATTTAAAAATAACAAAAGGTGATTTGTGCTCATTATTCACCGACCCACACACAAATCAAAATCTTACCCTCAATGCAAAGAGGTTTCCTATCCATTGGTGCCACCACCAACAAATGAAGGAGCGATTTTATGATAGGTGGTACATGGTCTTCGATTACCCACCATGCAAAAATTGCGAGGTCCCGCAATATTTCCTTAGGAAACTATACAGTGAGTTCATATTGAACAAAATCCCAAATTATTTTGATATGAGGGATTTCCAGGGGAGAGGTGGGGGGTCAACTCAGGATAGACCTGGTGCACAGCCGGATCCTACACGGCAAGGTAGACGAGCTCTCGCTAGGCCGCCTCATGAGCACATTGTTATGCCTTCCGTCGTGAAGGAAAGTGTTGATGTAGAGACATTGCAGGCAATCAACACTTTGAACCAAAGTGTCATCCATCATACTAGCCCTATTCTACAGCGCCATCCAGGGGAGTCTTCTAGTGGTGGTCTTCGAACACATGTGTGTCAATCTTGCGGGGCTACTTGTTCACATGACCCCACCGACCCTCAGGAGACTGGTACGCAGGATCCATCTGTAGCTATGGAGATGGAGAGGGCAGCTGACATTTTGCATGAGGCATATGGCATTGATAGTCAGGTAAAATTTATTGCATGTGTTCATTGAATTTAATTTATTAAATTTCGATTTTGAAATGCAAGATTAACTAAAAATGTTTTATGATTTTAATAAAATTGCAAGGTCATAGTGTTGAGATTGGATACACCAGCCCCCCACCAACCTATTTTTGCAGTACACCTATCGCTAGGGTATGTAACTAGTAAACAATTATAAGTTTATTGCATATTAATGGAATTGTTTTACGAATGGTAATTTAATATGCAATTTTGGATGTTGAACAGACTAATATTGGAGGTTTTGATGGAACACTTCCCAGTGGCGGTGGATTTACTCAAACCTTCACGCAGGTAATAGAATAAAGAGTTTAACTAATGAATCAAGTACTTAATAGATTTGTGTAGTTTATACATGCACATCGTTGATTACGTTGAATAATTTATTGTTTTATTTTCAGTTGTTGCGAGATGATACACCTCTGAATGTGACGAGGGCAATGGATATTGGTGTGACATCTGCTATACAATCCTCGATGGCTCTGACAGAAGAGGTATGAGGCAAATTAGTAAATTTTAATTTACATTTGTTGTTATAGATGTTAGTTAGTCAGAAATCAAACCATTATTGATTCACGTAGTTTTTGTCTATTTGTATGGTTTATACAGGGCTTGAGCACGCCTGAGCATGGGCGTGAGGATATTTCCCTCATGGAGAGAGATCGTGAGATGGTTGTAAGTGATTATTTTGTCAAATATATCATTTTTTATAATGTAATTTCTATATATTCATGTCTTTACTTCTTATTGTAATAGTTAAAACTTCACCATGAACTAAACCCTAGGAGGAGTAGTAGGAGCACTCCACGAGTGCAACAAAAATGAGTGACAGACCTATCGCCATCCGAGCGAAAAGGAAAGGGAAAGATTTTATTTCCTGGGCATGGAGAGCAATGACTTTTGATTCCATAGTCTTTTATTGTATGCCTGCATGGCAGTTTTGTACATATTTTTTATTGGACATATTTGACATTGTATGCCTAGATGGCATTCTCGTAAGCATATATGGCTATTTTGTAGATATATTTCATAATTATATCGACATATATTAATGTATGCCTACATGGCTATTTGGTTAATACAAATATCTTTTTTCGATGCTTGTTCATATTTGCATTCTGAATTGATGGTTCAATAGATATGAGTTACGTATATTCAAGTGTATACTTTACAACTTATGTGTATACTTTGTGACTTATGTGCATTCAAGTGTATACTTTGTGGCTTACATGTTTCCATGCATATACCTTGTATTCATGCATATACTTTGTTTTAATTTGTGTATACTATGTATTCGTGTGTATACTTTTTGAGGCTTACATGTTTATGAGTACTTGTAGTTCCCTTATTGACATGTACATGTTTGACTTATTCACGTGTATAATTATTAATTGGTTAGCCGTAGCATTGATCTATGTCATCCTCAATGGATGATCCTTGAGATGGAGTAAGTACACCCTCAAGGTCAAAAGGAGTTTCACATGCATTCTTCGTAGGCTCATTTTGGTAGTGAAACCAAAAACCTCTTGCATCATTGAAACGAAAAAAAAAATCCTTTATAGCAGGTCTAAAGCCATTATCATTCTCCATTAGTTCTTCATGTATCCACTCCCCATTAATGGTTGTCTCATGACCTTCATGAAACCAAGCACTTATCTCATTTGTGATAGAAGAAATGTATGAAGATCTATGTTCCTCCTTATGAACCATTCATTATCATGAGAGATGGGTTCTTGTGAACCACTACTAATGAATCATGGGTCAATGAGTTTGACTTGTAAAACTACACGATTGAATCCTGATAGCAATATCACAATATTTATATATCTAAATACTACCATTGAA
Organism: Sequoiadendron giganteum; assembly: GCA_007115665.2. Taxonomy (NCBI): domain Eukaryota; kingdom Viridiplantae; phylum Streptophyta; class Pinopsida; order Cupressales; family Cupressaceae; genus Sequoiadendron; species Sequoiadendron giganteum. The sequence continues at coordinate 226,764,715 of CM021106.1, forward strand.
TCCTGAATACTGCCATCTTACCCACACAAGATTCTGGAAGATGCTTCCCACCCTTCTCTTAGTGGTTGCTCTCATTGCACCTTCTACCTAGCTTCATCTTGGTGTAGACAATACGAAGACCCCAACTTGAGATCTTCACACACGCAAGAACAATTACATCCTTCCTGCAGCTTGGATGGATCAACTTGCAACCAAGAACCCACGCTACTTCCTGGTGTAGATTGCCTTCTACATGCTCAAAACCTTCTGCCTCTGATACCATTCTGATGCAGAGGAAACAACACAAGACAGTGGCTCATCCACCCTTCTCACTCCTTAACCTACTGATCACTACTAATCACTACTGATCAAGACATGTTATTAAGCCTCTAACTCTATCCGCCACCTTTCCGCTGTTCAAAGCTCAAGTCACACATTGCTCAAACACAATGGTCGAGTGATGTAATGGTTTCTTTAAAAATCGTTATACATTTAAAACCATACAAGAATTTCACACTCGGTTATATTACGTATATTCCCTGTCAACTAAAACCATTTTTTCCATTCCATTCGGGATTGTCATAAAGAAACCCGAAAACAAGACATCCATGACATTCAAAACAATAGCGAATCCTTCAAAACTAATCTGCATTCACAATTTGTAAAACAATAAACTAGGAAAGATAGAGAGAACGACACGACGGGAAATGGAAACTCCTCTTTAACGAATTCTAGATATTAACACTTCAAAAACATACATGCTTTAAATGGCTCTTAAGCTGAAGCCCAGAGAGCCTGATTTCTTCTCCCTCTTGTTTACTCTCTTTTTTGTTTTCCCATAGTTGCACTCTCTATTTCCTCTATCTCCCCGTATTCGGTTACATGTTGTCTCTTTATAGAGATTCTAGGGTAGTTAGACAAATTGTTCATCTACCCGATATTCCCATTTGGTTACAACTGTCATTTAATCCTTTTGATGAATATATCATTGCAATTTTAAACACTTAACCATTTCTTAACATGGTCCCATGAAATTCTAAATGACTAAAACATTACAAAATTATGAAGCTTGTCATAAATTTCAAGAGTCGAGGTGTCCCCGCACCAATATCCTAGTTGTCCCTTTGTTGATTTATCTCCTCACTAATCCATCTTATTGGATTCTTTCACCTTTTACCCATCGCTTTCTTGAAAAACTCAATTTTAGGCCTTTTAGCCTTCTGCCCCAATTTGGCCTCCTAGAACCTGTTTTCTTGACTTTTCTCACAATCAGTCTTAACAACCCCCAAATTTTTTTGTAAATTATTTCTTTTGATCATCAAGGCTCCAATATTTACCAGGCCTTAGGTCCTACAAGTTTTCGTACATATGATTGTCCTCAAACCCCCTATTTTCAAGGGTTCCTATGGTTTTTGGCTCTTTTTCCTTCTTTGAGGGCTTCAACGACCTCCTCAGCTCTCCTCCTGGCACACACATGACTGAGATACATGTTCCTACACTCCAATACTCTTTATTGGCACAAAACAATCCATTTAGCAACTCTCCTTGCTGCTGTCCTCTCCAAGCTACTAGCTAGGATGCACTTGCACTCACCTAGTGCTTGATGATTTCATCACCTTCCCTGCAAAACAAGACCCCAAAACCTATATGTACACTATTTACATAGTCCCCAACTTGATTCCAAGTGGCCATGAGAGGAAAGCCACGGGAAGTCAAGTGGGACTCATTGTTCACAAAACTGGCCTGAACCGGCAATGAGACCAAGAAAACCAAAAACTTGCAAAAAGATAACCAGTCGGTTTAGATGACTAATCTAATGCTACACAAGGTAACTAAGTGACACAAATGGAAGAATCAAAGCATTATATAAGTCCTTTCAATCCATTCTTGACTGGATGAAGGCTCAAACACAGAAATTCAATGAAAACTTGCTCTCTTCCAATCACAAAAATGTACTCTCCAAGTCTCAATTCGTGAAAACAATCCTCCAACCCAGGTATTAGGGTTTTTATGACCTTATATACCTTTCTCTCATGCTCTAGGATCCTTCGGTCGGGCTTAGAGCATCATTAATGTCATTTTCCAACTTTTAGGACAAATAGCCAAGGCAACATTGCTCAAAATGCTCACAGTGTCCAAGACTTACCCAAATCGCAAGCCCCTAACAAACCTATTTCCAATTCACTCATCAAAAACACTCTTGGGACTTTATATCATAGTCCTTATTCCCTCTTTCATCCTAATCTGATAGTAGCCACTTTTCAAATCAATCTTGGAGTAGTACCTAGCACCCCCCTAAACAGTCCATTAAGTCTTCTATCCTAGGAATAGGAAACCTATATCTAATGGTTATCCTATTTATGGCCCTAGAATCAGTACACATTCTCCACTTATCTCCCTTCTTAGGTGCCAACACCACTGGAACAACACATGGGCTTATGCTTTTCCTGATCAACCCTTGGTCCAAAAGTTCTTGAACTTGCCTTGCTATCTCCTTGTTCTGCTCCGGTGTCATTTTGTATGCAGCCTTGTTAGGCAATGTTTCTCTTGGTACAAATTCAATTTGATGACTGATTACCCTCTTAGGTGGTAGTGTAGCTGGTGTGCCTTCACAAATGACATCCTTGAACTGATCCAACAGTTGCTTCACCTCTGCTGTCATAGGTAGCCGACTAGGTGACTCCTCCTCCTTTGGCTTCAACATGATTGCATAGATAACTCCTTCTTCCTCCTTCATGTCTCTTAGGAATTCCTTTCCACTCATCAAAAGTACATTGGATTCTGCCTTTTCCACTATCCTTCTTGGGGAAAAAACTTCATGGTTAAGCGCTTGAGCTGGAGTATACTGGAATGGGTGACCTCCCGGGAAGGCCTAGTGTCTCACCTCTATGAGCATCACTTAGATGCAATGATTGCTAAGTGGGACATTCAATATCATTTCAAATTTGTTTCTTTAAACAACTTACAAATTTGCAACTTAAGACTCCTCCAACCTAAGGGATCGATCCGGTGGAACATAGCTCAGAGCGATTCCACGTGTTTTGGTGCAAAAGAGGACCATGCCTAGCATAAACATACCTATTTGGATGTGTTGGAATAGTCTGCTTGGTCACACAAGTTGCAGAACGAAAGTTGCACCACTCTGCAACTTTGCACTGCTTGCATTTGATGCTTTTTCCATCAAGTGAAAATCCGCCACCACTAGAAAATCACTCTGAGATAGCCAAAACCGAGAGAGGTTTTTGTAGACAGGCTCAATGCAATCCTATAGGATCAGATGAGAAGTTTCTAAGCATCACGGTATCCAAGTAATAGCATGTTGAAGTTTGCAGCTATTTTGCACTTTAGACCCTTAAGGGATCGATCTGGTGGAACATAGCTCGGAGCGATTCCACATTTTTCGGTGCAAAAGAGGACCATGCCTATCGTAAACATACCTATTCGGACGTGTTGGAACAGTCCGCTTGCTCACACGAGTTGTAGAGCGAAAGTTGCACCACTTTGCAACTTTGCACAGCTTGAATTTGACACGTTTTCCATCAAGTGAAAATCCGCCGCCACGAGAAAACCACTCCAAGATAGCCAAAATCGAGAGAGGTTTTTCTAGAGGGGTCCAACACCTTTTTGTAGGATTAGACGTGAAGTTTCTAAGCATCACGGTATCCAAGTAATAGCATGTTGAAGTTTGCAGCTATTTTGCACTTTGGTCCCTTAAGGGATCGATCCGGTGGAACATAGCTCAGAGCGATTCCATGTATTTCGATATGAAAGAGGACCATTCCTATCGTAAAAATACCTATTCGGACATGTTGGAATAGTCTGCTTGCTCACACGAGTTGCAGAGCGAAAGTTGCACCACTTTGCAACTTTGCACAGCTTGAATTTGACATGTTTTCCATCAAGTGAAAATCCGCCGCCACGAGAAAACCACTCCAAGATAGCCAAAATCGAGAGAGATTTTTCTAGAGGGGTCCAACGCCTTTTTGTAGGATCAGACGAGAAGTTTCTAAGCATCACGGTATCCAAGTAATAGCATGCTGAAGTTTGCAGCTATTTTGCACTTTGGACCCTTAAGGGATCAATCCGGTGGAACATAGCTCAGAGCGATTCCATGTGTTTCGATGTGAAAGAGGACCATGCATACAATAAAAATACCTATTTAGACATGTTGGAATAGTCCACTTGCTCACACGAGTTGCAGAGCGAAAGTTGCACCACTTTGCAACTTTGCACAACTTGAATTTGACACGTTTTCCATCAAGTGAACATCCGCCACCACAAGAAAACCACTCCAAGATAGCCAAAATTGAGAGAGGTTTTTCTAGAGGGGTTCAACGCCTTTCTATAGAATCAGATGAGAAATTTCTAAGCATCATGGTATCCGAGTAATAGCATGCTGAAGTTTGCAGCTATTTTGCACTTTGGACCCTTAAGGGATCGATCCGGTGGAACATAGCTCGGAGCGATTCCACGTGTTTCGGTGTGAAAGAGGACCATGCCTACTGTAAACATACCTATTCAGATGTGTTGGAATAGTCCACTTGCTCACACGAGTTGCAAAGCGAAAGTTGCACCACTTTGCAACTTTGCACAGCTTGAATTTGACACGTTTTCCATCAAGTGAAAATCTGCTGCCACGAGAAAACCACTCCAAGATAGCCAAAATCGAGAGAGGTTTTTCTAGAGGGGTCCAACACCTTTTTGTAGGATCAGACGAGAAGATTCTAAGTGTCACGGTATCCAAGTAATAGCATGCTGAAGTTTGCAGCTATTTTGCACTTTGGACCCTTAAGGGATCGATCCGGTGGAACATAGCTCGGAGCGATTCCACGTGTTTCGGTGTGAAAGACGACCATGCCTACCGTAAAAATACCTATTAGGACGTGTTGGAATAGTCCGCTTGCTCACACGAGTTGCAAAAAAATGTGTACAAATTGTTTACATGACCTTTATATGACCTTTTTCACATTGTTTACATTTCAAAATTCAAAGTTTGCAAATTTTCCTACTCAAGGCATTTACACTTTAAGGTGCTACTACACCAAACATGAACTTCAACCTTACAATATTTGAGTATATCTCATTATGTAATTAAATCTTATTACAATGCCTCTGCCACTTCATTCTCTCAGATCTTTTATAATGTCACTCATACATTCAAGATTCTTTTTAAATGTCTACATCATAGGTGCTCATCATGAGGTTAACTTCAAATGAGTAACTTGAGATTCCCTCGCTAAGCTTCACATGATCTCTTATAATGGCTTGAAATCAAAATTGAGATTTGTCAAAATCATCAAAATAAGTATGTTGCATTGCTTTTTTGGCTGAGATTTTTTATAATGGCTCTTAAATCAGCATTTTTTGCAATGAAAGATCAATCAACCCTTAGTAGTTTACTTACAAATACGCAAAGTAAAAGAGAAAAATAAAGAGCATCCAAAATGGAAATGAAATAAAAATAGATGGAAGGCACTTACAGATGTTGCATGCATGCATCAAAATAAGGATGTTGCATTGCTTTTCTGGTTGACATTCTCTTTGATGGCTCATATATCAGCATTTTTTGCAAGGGGACACCAATCACTGTAAAAGGAGATGATAGAATTGGCATCAAACAAATTAATGTGCATACAAGTATAAATTAATAAGAACCAATGTGCATTTACTTACAAATTAATCCAACGAACCATCCGGGTCTGCTCTACTCTTTATTGTGTCAAGTATTGCCTCATGGTCAGACTCACAGACCTTCCATAACGTCTTGTTCAAAGGTCTACCCCCATATTTGGTAAAATGAACATTGGATGCCACGACAAGGTTCGAGTAATGAAGAATCTTACGATGCATGTCAAAGTCCTGAAATAGCCAATGTTTAACACTTGAATGTGGGTACCTTCTAAGCCATGTTCCAGTAACCACAACTGAGCCTGTAGGGTATTCGATGTTTTCTCCATCTATAACTGGGGCCTCCAATTTCTTTTTGGTCTCAACACAACGACACAAGTAATATTCTATTCCCTCTTCATTGTCTTCATCTGTAATAATTGCATAAACATGCCCTGCATTGATATGTGCAAAAAATCTCTTGAAATTTGTCAACATTACGAATACAGTACAAAGTAAGATCAACGATATGGAATTTCAACAACTAAGAAAGTAGATATATCACCTCGTTGAACTAGATCTAATATGTGGTCAAAATCGACTAATGATTCTATCTATGTCAGTTCCAATGCCGTCGGAGGGGATACGTGTGAAGTGGGCTAAGATAACTTGTGAACCATTTGTCAACCCACTCCCCTGACTCACAATCATTCCAGTCTTGCATTGTACATGAAGAACAAAAGCATGCCATCTTTCGTGTATCAATACTCCATGAACCTGTATTTGAGCTAAGGAAAGAGTGTACCTCACTCGATCCTATTAGTGTACAACAGTCTTCATATGGTGCAATGTTAGTATCATCCATCAACCAAAAAACTCTATGAACTGAAGACGTACCTTCATTACCTGGACCCATCAAAGCATTACACCACTCGACGATTGATTTTGCATCTATCAACTTTGCACTGTCTTTATACTTTAACTCTTCTCGTGCTAATGCTCTTTTCACGCATGCTCCTGCACCATCATGCTCCCCCTTTCCATGTCCAGCCTCACAAAAGTTCCACATATGTTGAACACCTGTAATGACATGCATCTTGCACAACCAGTAGAACATGCACGAGTTCTTGAACTGTGCTGCACAGTTATCATACCATATTATATGTTGATCGTATTCTATGCCCCTCTGAGCCAAACCACTGTAGAACATCTGGAAGCAACCTTGCACGAACTCTGGAGAATGTGTGCGATCATCACTAATGTAAAAGTGGTACTCCCTCAATACCTTCCTTTGCTCATCTGTACTATTAGATGCATGAATGAATGTTATGTGCACAAATATCGAAACTTGTGTAGAGTTGTAATATTGTGATTGCACCTCATGTTGTGGTTGTAGAGTGTAGTTCTCTGCAAAGTCAACCATGGATACTATGCTTCCAACTGGAAAGGTGTCCTTGCATAGCTTGAACTGCGTGTCCAACCATCGGGCTCTATGGGTATGCATTGCATACTCAGACAGTATACTGTCACGAAATGTGGTCATAAATTTGTACACTGGAATCTTCTCAATAACCAAATCACACCTTTTTGCTTGAGACCCATCTTTTGTAGCATATGCCACTGTTTTATACTTCTCGAACTCTACTAGTTTTTGTCCCACCTCATTTGTGCTTTCCATATGTTGACATACTGGCATACGCTGGAAGCCACTACAACGCTCACATGAACCATCCAAGCATGTTGTCCTATAGAATATCTGGCCATCTTCTATTTGACATAATTTTTTTGATAAGAACTCTCTTGAAGATTTTGGTGGGGCTTCTATGCCACAATCCTACAAAACATTGTTAGTATGCAAATCTAAACATATAGAACGATAAACATCGTAATGGTTAGAAAATTCAATATGTAGTCTACAACAACAAGTAGTGCATGTGTGATTTATCTTGACATAAAAAGGTTTAAGTAGTTCAAAATATCTTTGAGAAATACTAATTTGAGGATAATCATTTTCAAATTTCTAAAAAAAATGGGTTTGAGTCATATCCAAAAAATGCTTTGGATGTGGCTCACGACTCCAACTACCGATTCTCCTTCTTACCACATCCCTTTGATTTGGAGATGGCCTTGTGTTATTCTTCCAATACTCTTCAATTAGTGTTCTCAAGGCTTCAACAACTTCTTTATCTTTTTGTGACAGTCTCCCCGAGAATGCCCACAATTCATTTGTATCATTTCCCTCAATTCTTTGCCACCTTTGAATGGCTCTTGATAAAGTTTTTCTACTAATTCCTATTTTTTCACTAGTCTTTCTAATTAGGCGAGCTCTCTTTGTTTGACAACTTACCAAAGTCGATGTAATGACACGTCGGGTGACATTACTATCCTTTGACCATGAGGTCTTACCCACACTCTCATACGCATCCATTAGATTCTTCACAATAGTGTCTTCACTCGATGCATTCAATGTTCTCAACCCAAGAGTCTTCATGATGTTCCTATACTTTACACCCTGCATCATTTCAACAAATAGTTGACATCTTACAGTCTCATTTAGCCTTTCAAATAATCGTTCCCAAATCTTATCAGCATATCTTCTACAAGTGCGTGTTGAAATCTTACCTTCCATGTGCTGCAAAATCTCATCATCAATATTAATCAAATACTTTGGTTTTCTACGCAAAATTCTTGGTGGTGTTCTCCTAGGTACATACATCTCAACATTAGGAATTTCATCAATATTTAATTGAGGTGGGCTAGATTGCATACCTTCGATCGAGGGTGGTGAAGAAGACATACCTTGAGGTTCACATGGGAATGATGGCATACCTTCTTCGTCAATTTCGACTGATGATGTACTCTCAACTTGAGATGTGTTGGATGGTGTCCAACAATATTCACTTGCGGTAAATGGTGTCCCTCCATATTCACTTGCAGTAGATGGTGTCCATCCATATTCACTTGTGCTAGATAGTGTCCCTCCATATTCGCTTGTGCTTAATGGTGTCCCTTCATATTTACTTGTCGTAGAGGGTGTGTCTCCAACTATAGTATCTGAATCTGTCTTACGATGATGCTTTCGCATTCGTGCCTTTTGTGCTGCAATTCCCGTTCTCTTTTTGATGGTTGAGGTTCCTCTACAATCGGGTTGTTTTCATCAATCGTTTCCAATTTCTTCTTTTCACGATATGCCGCCACCCGAAATCTCTCCTTTTCTTTCAAGGTTTCGTTCTCTTCGTCTGTTAGTTTCCTCTTTGTCTTTTTCTTCGGCATGGCAGATAATTTTATCTATACCATGGTAATGAGACGAATATTAGTTCCTAAAAAATGTATCCATTCAAGATAATTGAAAAATATATGTCATTGAAGGCTTCATTTAAATAATACTTACAATCATCTTGTACAAAAGTAGTCTTTTATTGTTGATGATTCTAGCCAACCACCAAGGGAATAAGGAATATGATGTAAAGTCCCAATAGTTTTTTTGATGTGTGAGTTAAGGCAAACTTAGGGTAGTCTAGAGCCTTGAAGTTTGGAGAAGCCTGAATGATGAAATTAGGCAAATTAGTCCATGTAGACTTGGCAATTTGTCCTAAAAGTGGGAAAAGGGCATTAATGATGCTCTAAGCCCAACCCAAGGGTCCTAGCACATGGGAGAAAGATATATAAGGTCATAAAAACCCTAATTGAGCATGTGGGAAAGCTATTGTATGATTTCAAGTTTTGGAAGGGGAATTTGTGAGTTGGAAGAGTGCAAATTTCATTGAATTTCTGTTTTTGTGCCTTCATCCAGTCAAGAATGGATTGAAAGGACCTGTCTAATGCTTTGATTCTTTCAATTGTATCACTTAATTACTGTGTGAAGCATTATATTAGCCATTTAGTTCAATTGCTTTCTGTTTTGCAAGTTTTTAGAGTTTTTGGTCTCATAGCCGGTTCAGGCCAGTTTTTGGAAATAATGATCCCCACTTGAATTCCCATGGAAAGGCTACCATGGAAACTTGGAATCAAGAAGGGGAATTTTTTTACAGTGTACATATGGTGTTTGGTGTCTTGGTTTGCAGGGAAGATGGTGAATTCATCAAGAACTAGGCGAGTGCAAGTGCATTTTGGCTAGTGGCTTGGAGAGGACAGCAGTAAAGAAAGTTGCTAAATGGACTGGTTTGTGCCAATCAAGAGAAAGAGAGTGTGGGCACATGTATTCCAAACATGTGTGTGCAAGGAGGAGAGTTGAGGAGGTCATTGAAGCCCTCAAAGTTGGAAAAAGGAGCCAGAACCCTAGAAACCCTCAAAAATAGGGGGTATGAGGACAGTCCTATGTACAGACACCAAAGGGACTAAAAACCTGGTAAATATTTAAGCCTATGGTACCACTAGAAATAATCTATAAAAATATTTGGGGGTTGTTAAGACCGTTTTTTATAAAAGCCAAGAAAACGGGTTCTAGGAGGCTTAATTGGGCAAAAGGCTACAAGGCCTAAAATTGGGTTTTTCAAGAAAGCGATGGGTACAAGGAGAAAGAATCCTATGAGATGGATCAGTGAGGAGTCAAATCAACAAGGGGATAGTGAGAATACCATTTTGTAGCCCCTCGAGTGGTTAGGATACTTTGGGTCAGTGTGGAGCCCAAGGAAGCTTGGTGGTGAATTGAGAGCAATGGTGAAGAATTTGAAATTGGTGGAGAGTATTATGAGGTGAGAGGGGTTTAGGAGGGATCCCTGAGTAGGGTAGAGAGTAATATCCTAGGAAGACCAAATAACAGGTCTTGGGAAGAGAAAGATTGCTCTTGAAAGATTAGACTCCCCATCAATTGTTGAAGGACTGGTCTATGTAATGAACTTTTGACCTTGTGCAGGGTATTTTGAAGATGTTTGATGCTTTGGAATTGTCTGGGAATGGTCTTAAAGGATGAATTTTGGTGAATGGTTTTGAATTTCTATAATTGGCAAGTGTAAAATGGTAATTGGCAAGTGTAAATAATTGTGTATATAATTTGGTAATTTAAAAATGAAAAACAAAAAATGAAAGCAAGCCATAATAGAATGAAAGAAAATTTGTAAAGACTTCACATACCTTAAAAACCAGACTTTCAAATGGAGGAATTCAACCCAATTATGTAGCCTTAGCTTCTTCTTTCTTCAAACTCCACAACAATTTGACTTGTTCAAAAGCTTGTTCCCTTCCACACTTCAATTGTATATCAATTTTCAATGGAATTCAAACTTCAATTGATATTATATGTCTTTCAATGTCAAAACTCTGCTATTTCATGCAAAGGTGGTAAAAAGATCATGGAAAAGGTGATGGAAAGTGAAAAAGATGCTTGCACACTTCACAACATCATCAAACATATATTTTTTGTCGGAGCACGTGCAGAACCAAGGGAATATGCAGACTGTGGGCCTTCAAATCACAGGTATATTGATTTTTTTACCATTTTAGTAAACTACAAAACGCGCTCGCGTTATGTGAAATTAAGTTTTCTTAGTGTATTTTTGATAGTATAGGGGTTTCTGAGAGAGGGGGAGAGTGGAAGATATAGAGGGATGGAGAAGGGGAGAGTGGGAGAAAGAGAGAGGGAGAGAGTGGGAGATACAGAGGGAGGGAGAGAGGGGGAGAGTGGGAGAGAGTGGGAGAAGGGGAGAAGTGGAGAGTGGGAGATAGAGAAAGAGGGAGAGTGGGAGAGAGTGGGAGAGTGGGGGAGAGTGGGAGAGAGTGGGAGAGTGG
>CM021106.1:226778501-226832301 GCA_007115665.2 Sequoiadendron giganteum
AACCCTTAAACCCTAATCCCTCAACTCCTATACCCTCTTAATCCCTCAACCCTTAAACCCTAATCCCTAAACCCTTAAACCCTAATCCCTCAACCCCTATACCCTCATAATTCGTGAACCCTCAACCCTCAACCGTCAACGCTTAAACCCTAATCCCTCAACCCCTATACCCTCTTAATCTCTCAACCCTCAAACCCTAATCCTTCAACTGTTAAACCCTAATCCCTCAATCCCTATACCCTCTTAATCCTTGAACCCTCAACTCTCAACCCTTAAACCCTAATCTCTCAACCACTATACCCTCTTAATCCCTCAACCCTCAACCCCTAAACCCTAATCCCTCAACCCTTAAACCCTAATACCTCAACCCCTATACCTTCTTAATCCCTCAACCCTCAACCCTCAACCCTTAAACCCTAATCCCTCAACCCCTATACCCTCTTAATCCTTGAACCCTCAACCCTCAGCCATTAAAGCCTAATCCCTCAACCCCTATACCCTATTAATCCCTCAACCCTCAACCCTCAACCCTCAACCCTTAAACTTTAATCCCTCAACCCCTATACCCTCTGAATCCCTCAACCCTCAACCCTTAAACCCCAATCCCTCAACTCCTATAACCTCTACTCTATAACCTATTAATCCCTCATCCCTAAACCCTAAACCCTTAAACCCTAACCCACAAACCCTCTACCCTCTACCGCCAATCCTATACCCTCTACCCTCAACCCTAGTCCCCCAACCCTCAAACCCACTTAGTAAACTCTCTACCCTAATCCCTCAACCCTCTTGACCCTTAAACCCTCAACTCTTAAACCCTTAAACACTCAACCCTAAACCCTCGACCCTCAAACCTAACCCCTTAAACCCTAAACTGTTAAACCCTTTACCCTCTACCCTCTAACCTCTACCATCAACCCAATACTCTCTACCCTAAACCCTAATCCCTCAACCCTTAATCTCTCAACCCCTATAACCTCTACCCTATATATTGGACCCTCAACCCTAATCCCTCGACCCTATACCTTAAAACCTCAATCTTCAACCCTCTACCCTTAAACCCTCTACCCTTTACCCTATACATTAAACACTCAACCCTCAATTCTCAACCCTCAACCCTTAATCCTCAACCCTCAATCCTTAAACCCTAAACCCTCTACCCCTTACATTGGACCCTGAACCTAATCCTTCAACCATATACCCTCAAAACTATACCCTAAACCCTCTACCCTCAACCAAGTAAACCCTTAACCCCAAACCCTTCAACCCTAAACGCTTAAACCTAAAACCTTCTACCCTATACCCTCACCATACCCTCTAAACCTATTCCATCAACCCTCAAACCTTAAACCCTACTACCCTAGAAACCATCAACCCTATAGGTCCTCCATCCTAATCCCTCAACCCCTATCACTTTCTCTCTATCTATACATCTCACCTCTCCCTCCCTCCCTCCCACCTCCTTCCCACCCTCTCTAATTGTCTCTATCTACCGTCTCCCTCTTTCTGCGTACCTCTTGTTCAATCAATCCCTACCACCCTCTCTCACTCCCTCTCTCTCACACTCCCTCTCACTACCTATCTCTCAAGTCTCTCCCTCTCACCCCCCTCACACTCTCAAGTCTCTCCCTCTCACACTCTCAAGTCTCTCCCTTTCACACCCTACCTACATAACCCTCTCTTTCTCTTTGTCTCTCTCTCTCTCCCTCTCCCTCAATTCTCTCTCTCCCACCCCCTCTCTCTCTTCCCTCTCCATCAATTCTCTCTCTCCGACCCCCCCTCTCTCTCTCTCCCCTCCCTCTATCCCTCCCACCCTACCTAGCTAAGTCCCCCTCAATCCAACCCCTTCTCTCCCACTCCCTCTCTCTTAAACTCTCACTTCGACCCCCTCTCCATCTCTCTAGACTCTCTCTAAATTCTCCCTTCGTCTAAAGACATACATACAAGCATAATACATTTGTACATATAATCTTACATCCATACAAGCATACATACATACATGTACATAAAAATATATCAGCATATATAAATATATTATCATTTAACATAAAGTAAGAAATAACACGAGCGCGTTATAGGTTAGTAGACATGTTCCCCGCAGAAGCAAAAACCATGTAAAGTGAGCAATAACGCGAGCGCATTATAACGCGCTCGCGTTATATCTTGCTTTGAGAATTACTGAACTTTAAGCTTGGTATTGCCTTGGAATTCCAACCCGAAGGTTTGGAGGGCATTCCCAACGACCAGAGACGTGTTTTTAAGAAATCCACCATATTTCTCATAATCGAGTTCGTGCTCACCATCAGGATTGCACGTGGTTCAATATCAAAAAAATTGAGCACATGGGTAATGTTGGGTTATCTCTTAGCTATCCAACGATGTAATTTTTTTCACGTTATGAAAATGTTAAGTCTTTCATCCATAATTTATTTTATCTGTATGTCTTTTTTTTGCCAAAAAGCAGTGTTTGGTATTTTTTTCGTTATAAATTAACCGTTCGTCAATTTTTCAAATAAATTATATTTTTAGAAACTAGACTCCATTCTACAAAATTAAAAAAAATCAATTAGTTTCCAAAATTTGTAGGGGTAGCACGGCCAAAATTCTATTTTTAGGATATGTCCACTTCGCAAATTAGTAAAAAAACAAATATTCATTAAAAAATTATTAGAAATATCGTGCATCAACTACATACTGTTAGCTAACTTCTGACCGTTGCGATTTTAAAAATACTAAAAAAAAGTTCACCGTATGAGGGTCGTACGAGAGTTGCTATGTTATGTTTTTCTGACAAAAACAACACCAATTTGTGTACGTCCCTCGTTTGAACCCCTTAATCTCAATCATTTTCAAAATAAATTAGTAGTTTAGAAAGTAGACTTGGAGCACTTGAATCCTTCCTTTTGTTCTATCTCAAAATTTTGAATCTAAGTATCCTCAATTTCACATCCAAGGTCAAGGAAAAAGCTGTCCACTTAAGTCCCCTTTTTGGGAACCATCTTCGTGCACTTACCCTAGGGTTAGCCTTCACTTAGGGTTAGGGTTCAATTAAAGTTAGAGCTAGTGTTCAATTTGGGTTAGGGTTTAATAAGGGTTTGCATTGGGGTTGGAATTAGGATTAGGGTTAGGTTTCAATTAGGGTTACAACTAGAGTTAGATTAGGGTTAAGATTAAGATTATAGGATAAATCTTAGTGTTATGGTTAGGATTTAATTATGGTTCAATTAGAGTTAGGGTTAGTGTTAGGGATAGAGTTCAATTAGGGTTAGGATTGGGGTTTGGATAAAGGTTAGGGTTCAATTAGGGCAAGACTAGGGTTAGGCTTAAGGTTAATGCTAGTGTTCAATTATAATTAGGACCTTATGGTTAGGGTGAAATTAGGTTTAAGGTTAGGTTTCAATTAGGGTTAGGTATATGGTTTAGTTAATATTTTTATTGAGGTTATTAATGTCTTATTATAATTAGGGTTCTATAATAAATCTTGGGGTTAGGGTTCAAATTGGGTTAGAGCTATGATCATGTTTCATTTAACATTTAATTAAGGAACTAGGGTTTAACTATTATGATTAGGGTTAGACTTAGGGTTAGACTTAGGGTTATGATTAGAGTTAAGGGTAGAGTTTTCAGATAAATCTTTGTGTTACAATTAAGATTAGGATTAGGGTTGGGATAAGTGTTAGGGTTAGGCTTCAATTAAGGTTTAATTAGGGTTAAGGTTCAATTAATGTCTTACATATTTTAATTGTGGTTTCTATTCACATATATATTCGATAAATTTATATAAAATTCTATCTCTAATTATAACCCTTACCCTAACCCTAATTTTATCTCTAACCCTAACCCTAACTCTTATCTTAACCCTAGACCTAATCTTAACCCTAACCTTAACCCTAACCATATCCCTAATTGTAACCCTTACCCTAACCCTAACCCTAAACCTAACTATAACACTAACCCTACCCCTACCCCCGATCATATATGTATTTCCAACCCTTACCTTAACCCTACCCCTAATTGTAATTGTATCTTTAACCTTAATCCTAACCCTAGCCCTAAGATTAACCCCAACCTAATCCCCAACCTTGACTATAATTCTAATTCTAAGAACAATTGTAACCCTAAATTTTATCTCTAATCTTAACCCTAACCCTAATCCTTATCCTAATCGTAACCTTAATCCTAACCATATCCCAAACCTTAACTATGATTCTAACCCTAACTCTAAATTAATCTCTAACCATAACCCTGATCCTAACACAAAACCAAACCCTAAACCTAACTCTAACCCTAATTCTATCTCTAAACTTAACTCTTACCCTAATTTTAATGCTAACCCTAACCTTAATCTTAACCCTATACCCAACCCTAACTCTAATCTTAACCCTAACCCTAACCCTAGTCATAATTTTATCTCTAATTGTAACATTAACTTTAACCATAATTCTATCTCTAACCCTAATCCTAATCATAACCCTAACCTTAACCTTAACTCTAATCCTAACCCCAACCCTAACTGTAATTCTAACTCTAACTTTAACTCTAACCCTATCCCCAACCCTAACTCTATTTTTAAACCTTACGCTAACGATAATATTAATTAATGATATCAAGTTTCCACGATAATATTAATTCTATCTCTAAATGTAATTTTAACCATAACTCTAATATTAACTCTAAACCTAACCCTAACCTTAACCTTAACCCTAATTGTAATCCTAATCTTATATCTAACTATAACCCTAAGATTAAACCTAAATGTAATCTTACTCCTAAACTTAACTCTAAACCTGATCCAAGCCTTAACTCTAATTCTAACCTTAACTCTAATTCTATTTCAAATTGTAATCCTAACCCTAATTTTATCTTTAAATTCTATCTTAAACCCTTATCGTAATCCTAACCCTAACCTTAATTGTAATAGTAATTTAAACCCTAACCATAACTCTAGTTCAATCTTTAATCCTAACCCTAACCCTAACTCTAGTTCATTTATTACATGTTGTGTTACAAATACTACTAACATATATATATATCTCAACATGTATATATATTATAATTGACATTCAAAATATATAATGATTTTGAATTTCAATTATTAGTTAATAATAACGGTCAAATACATCCATGGATAGACGTTGCCGTGGTATAACGTCTGAGCTGTACTAGCCAGATGAGCGTAGATATACCTAAATTTCTCGTGCCTAAACAAGGAATATATACCGAGAAAAAATGAAATCGTACACTATATGTTTGGTGGGATACTAAAAGCCTCCATTAGCTTAGCGGGTAAGCAAAGTGACACCTGAAATAAGTATATATCTTCCGTGTTCTTGGATGCTTCCTGTCTTTTATGCCAATCCATTTACCGCCTCTGACCTGTTCGAACCGACAAACGCTTAAAAAAACAAGCGGCTGATGACGCGTCAAACCGACCACCGTAGATGCTACCGCCATCTTCCAGGGATAATCGGAACCGTTCGTTTTTCCCCTAATTTTCTATATATTTCAGGCTCAGGGCTTTCCTAACCCTCGTTCAGCGCTGTTGATTGTGTATACCTGTTCGATGCCTTTCTAGATAAGCGATTTCTGAAGCGTTTGTGTCGGATCTGTTTGTGTTCGCTGCATGTGTAGTTTTTGTGGGTGATGTGGCGGTTGGAGCGTTGAAGGCTTCAAATTCGGAATTATGAAACATCTAGTGGAGATCATCGATTGCCTTGAATTTTCGCCTGTGTTTCAGATCTGTGGAATCTGAAGGTAGTCGCAGGGAAGCATGGACGGTTTACTGTACGCCGTTGTAAAATAATCCTGGTTGGGGTTGTCCTTATTGTCTGTAATTATTTTCTTAGTGGCGCTGGGTTTTCATGGCGTTGCCTTCGCAGGTGCGCTTGCGGGCAGGCCATACTATAATAATACAAATGATTTCTTTTGCGTTTGGGAGGGATGACCTCCCGAGTCTCTGAGCCGCTTTTTAGGCCGGAGATTTGTGTCGTTTGGTTGTATTGTGTGATGTGTAGATGTTGTTCTCTCTTGTTTGATGGCGTGGATCTTGGATTCATCTTCATTTAAGCAACAAAAGCTCTTCGTTTAAGCAACAAAAGCTGATAACAAAGAAATCCCTCAACGATTGAACGAAAGACGTTGTGCTCCCCTGATTTTGCTGCATGACAGGTATGTCGACGTTGAACAAACCCTACGCCCATTTATTTCTCAAATTTCTGAAGGTTTCAAATCATTATTAAGATCAAGCTATTCACTGACGGTAAAACTATATTTAACGCAAGCAATTCGTCAATATCTTTTACGTTTTATAATCTTTAATAGTATATATATGTCATTTAAATGGTTCTTAATGCTCATGGTATACATTTAGATTGACACCACACCATCCCTTTTTATACTTTATTTTGGAAATTAGTTGTATGGAGTTCTAAGATGTTGTTATTATGTTAATGTCCTGTAATGCCATAATTAAGACAAAATGGCTTGTTTAGACCCATGGAAGATGGAAGCTGGGATTTGATGAGAGACGCTTAACTTTAACCCTGGCAATTTTAAGCTTGACCTTAAGACTAGATTGGTTGTCAGAGCAGAAATATTCACATCTCATTACAGTGATATTGCTTAATTTCTCATTTCTACATAATTTACTTTGTTTTTTTTAAAATTATTATGAATAATCATCATTTTTACACCGTTATTCCAGACGAATGTTTACATTACACTATTGTTATTTAATTTCTCAATTTTGTAAGAATAAATTACTGGTATAAGGTTATCAATTACAAACAGTGTGACGTTTGTAGATTATTCTAGATGCAAATTGGAATACAGAGTTATTCATGTATTTTGGAGATATTATCAAAAAGACATACTCTTGTAGATTATTCTAGATGCAAATTGGAATACAGTCATTTATGTACTTTGGAGATATTATCACAAAGACAGACTCTTGTATATTTTGTTTGTTACAGTTGAGTTGTCTTAAGGTCATTTGGTATCCATATGTCTTGAAATATTGCCATTTGTCTAACTCAGTCCTTTTACAAGGACGTGTAAAAATATTTTCTCAATTTAAGGCCTTTCAGTGATGTTTAATGAAAGCATTCACATACTGAAATACGTTTGGGATTATTCAGTAAAATCGACAGGAGGCAAATGCAACAGAGGATAATTTTTGGTTGGATGAGCTGCAGCGTTAAAGATCCTTGAACGAGATAATATCCATATTGAATGGATTAGAGATTGGTGTTACTTGCTAGCCTGCGGGGGACCTGACTGGAGAAGCTTGCACCTACCTTCAATATTTTATGGAGTATTGGCTGCTACTACATAAGAAATATGGTCAATTCTGTTTTGGATTATATTAGCAAGCGTTCATGACATGCTAAATATGGTAATTTTCTGATTTGCAGCACATACTTTAGAGTTGCATATATTTTTAATTATGGATTAGAATTTGAATTGGTGTTTTAAGGTTCGTGTAACTTTAAATAGAAGGCTAAATGATAATTCAATGTACAGGCTGTATGAAATTTGTGTCTAAAAATAGACTAGAAAATGCGCATCTCTACGCAGCGTTTGGCTTGTTCTGATAACAGTTAAAATTGTGTAACTTTGTTGGTTCATTCTTGGGAGTATATTTGTGTAACTTTGTTAGTTCATTCTTGGGTGTAACTTTGTTGGTTCATTCTTGGGAGTATATTTAAAATACCTTACCTGCTTGGTTTCTTGAACAGTCTCTTTAGGCTATCCTCCTCTTATTTTGCCGTCATGGGTTTATTAATTTTGAAATTAATTAATTGTTAGTTGTTTTGCGATAATTGTAAGCGAGACAATTGATAAGTAGGAGGTATTTTCCAAAGTGTAGTCAAATTGTGATATTGTTATCAAAATTCAAATGCGTTTCTTTCGAGCCAAACTCATTGACCCATGTTTCATGAGCAGTAGACCATTCAAAACAGAATTGATCAGTTAAAGAGGCTCTATAATGAATAGTTCATAAGGCACACCACTTGTTGAAGGTTTTGCAAATGGGGTTGCAAGCTAAGTGGGTTTAACTTTGGGAAAAACTTCGTGGTTTAGCGTGCTTGAGCTGGAGTTGAGCTGGAGTATGGGTGACTTCTTAGGAAGGTGTGACTCTATAATGAATAACTCATAAGGCACACCACTTGTTGAAGGTTCTGCAAATGGGGTTGCAAGCTAAGTGGGTTTAACCTTGGAAAAAACTTCGTGGTTAAATGCGCTCGAGCTGGAGTATGGGTGATCTCTCAGGAAGGCTCATGCTTCGCCTTTGCGAGCATCAACTAGATACAATGAGTGCTATGTGGACCATTCATTGTTATGAGAGATGGGTTCTTGTGAACCACTACTCAGGAAACATCTCAATGAGTTTGACTCGAAAGACGACATGAATGAATTTTGTTAGCAATATCACAGCTAGTCAATTGTCATCATAAGCACTTATTTTAAAACTTAGTAAGGAAGCCAAATGAGGAAGATCAAGAAAGGGTAGGAAGAGCTAGATTGAGGCAGATACTGAAAATGGTTGGGTGATTTGAATGTCATTAGGCCATTCCTCCATTGTCAAATAGCTTCGAATTGCCAAAGAGTGTAGTTTCAAGCTGCTAGCTATACTTTAGTTAGTGCATTTAATAATTCCAAACAATGTGGAGTATCACAAATTCTTTATTTATCTATCATTTGGTTTGAAAAGAGTGTTGGTATGAGAATTACAAAGAAAATGGGATATGAAAGAAAAGGTTTGGGAATAAATGGGCAAGGAATGAGAGTCCATTTTGCCAATTGTGAGGCCAAAAACTGAAGACATGTAATATGGTGAGAGATAGAAATGATGTGTATAACTTGTTAGAGGTTCATGTAAATTAGTTCAAGGAATACGATGTCTGCAATGTTTTTATTGTCATAGGAGAAAAGGTTTGGGAATAAATGGGCAAGGAATGAGAGTCCATTTTGCCAATTGTAAGGCCAAAAAATGAAGACCAGTAATATGGTGAGAGATAGAAATGATGTGTATAACGTGTTAGAGGTCCATGTAAATTAGTTCAAGGAATACGATCTCTGCGATGTTTTTATTGTCATAGGAGAAAAGGTTTGGGAATAAATGGGCAAGGAATGAGAGTCCATTTTGCCAATTGTAAGGCCAAAAAATGAAGACCAGTAATATGGTGAGAGATAGAAATGATGTGTATAACGTGTTAGAGGTCCATGTAAATTAGTTCAAGGAATACGATCTCTGCGATGTTTTTATTGTCATAGGAGAAAAGGTTTGGGAATAAATGGGCAAGGAATGAGAGTCCATTTTGCCAATTGTAAGGCCAAAAAATGAAGACCAGTAATATGGTGAGAGATAGAAATGATGTGTATAACGTGTTAGAGGTCCATGTAAATTAGTTCAAGGAATACAATGTCTGCGATGTTTTTATCGTCACAGGAGAGGACATGAAAAAAAGAAGTGTTGGTTTGAAAATTATAAATAAAATGGGATATGAAGGAAAAGGTTTGGGAAAACATGAGTAGAGAATGAGAGAGTCCATTTAGCCAATTATGAGGCTAAAAAATGAAGGTTTGTAATATGGTGAGAGAGAAATGATGGTAACAAGTGTTATAGGGTCGTGTAAATCAGTTCAAGGAATACATTGTTTACAATGTTCTCATTGTCATAGGGAAAAATATGAAAAAGAGAAATGTTGGGATCATCTTTGTGTGGGTTGAAGAACTATTTTAAAAATCATGGTGGAATAGAGAGTGGAATGGATAATCTATATGAAAGATTGTATGTAGATATTGATGAATCTAGTTGACAAAAAGTTGCAAATATGTTTAAAAAGTTGTATAAATGTAAATGTTGACATGTAATAAAATGGTTGTCAAAGTTTGAAAGTTTACGAAAATGGTCGATGATAGTTTGTTATGATTGACACATGGAAAAATGTCATGTGATTTAAGAGAGTCTTTTCTATGTTAGAGAAAGGAAGAGAAAACCTTGTGACCTCTCAAGAGGGAGAGAAAAACAAAATGGTATTTAACTTTTACAAAACGTGTATTAAGTGGGTCCATAAGATTAAAGTGAAGGTAATCTTGCACATTGAGTTGTTCAAGTTCATTTTACCAAACTTCAAGATCACAGTGTGAGTTTTAGCATCAAGGGAGAATGTGTTGGTATGTGATGTTGATCATTTAGTTTTACAACCATTCACCATCGCTATGCATTGTCATGCATCATCATATTGTTTGCCTACTTTGTAATTATGCGAACTGCAAAAAAGATACTTTGTAATTATGTGAACTGCAAAAAAAGATAAATTGTATGGCGGTGCATGGTGCATGGCAAGTGTTTGACATGTAAAATTGAGTTGTTCAAGTTCATTTTACCAAACTTCAAGATCATAGTGTGAGTTTTAGCATCAAGGGAGAATGTGTTGGTATGTGATGTTGATCGTTTAGTTTTACAACCATTCACCATCGCTATGCATTGTCATGCATCGTCATATTGTTTGCCTACTTTGTAATTATGCAAATTGGAAAAAAGATACTTTGTAATTATGCGAATTGCAAAAAAAGATAAATTGTATGGCGGTGCATGGTGCATGGTGCATGGTGCATGGTGCATGGTGCATGGCAAGTGTTTGACATGTAAAATTGAACGGCCAACATCACATATCAACATACTCTCCCTTGATGTTGAAATTCACAATATGATTTTGAAGTTTTGTAAATTGAATTTGAACAATTCAATGTTCAAAATTACTTTCACTTTAGTCTTATAAACTTTCATAAAACACTTTTTGTAAAAGTTAAATATCAATTTACTCATTTTTCTTTTTTTTTAGAGATCACAAAGTTTTTTTTTTCTCTAACATAAAGAAGAGTCATTGTCTTTCAAATCACATGACAACTTTCAATGTGTCAATCATAACAAATTGTCATCAACGACTTTCCTCAAATTTTCAAATTTTGTTTGACAACCATTTCTTTTAGCATGCCAACATTTAGGTTTCTACAACCTTTCAAACATATTTCCAATTTTTTGTCAAATGGATTTATCAATCCATCTATAATTTATTTGTATACAATCTTTCATAGATTATCCATTCACTACTCTTTGTTCCAATTTTAGAGTGATTTTTCAACCCACAAATTATACAAGGATGAAGATCCCAACACTCCTCTTTTTTGTCTTTTCTTGTGACAATGAGAATATTGTAACTGTTGCATGAATTTGTAACATTTGTTACACCATTTCTACTTTTTTCACCATATCCCAGGTCTTCACTTTTTGGATTCACAATTGGTTGAATGGACTCTCATTCCTTACTCGTGTTTTCGCAAACCTTTTTATTCATATCCATTTTTTTCATAATTTTTAAATCAATACTCTTTTCAAACCAACCTTTGTTATTAGCATCACAACTTGCAAAATCTATAGTTTCACACATCTTCATCTCAATTCATTCTTCATATTTTTTGCAAAACATTATTTGTTATTAGAATCATAATTAGTAAAATTTGTTTTTGCAAATGCATTTTATTTTCAACTTTTAACATTTTTTATCTGAAAATCTTCAAACTAAATCTATTCTTAGGATACTTAGTTTACTTTTCATCTGAAGAACTATTTGTATTCATTTGATGTGGGTGATATAGTCAAAGGTTTTTTCAAATAAATAGTATAAAGTTGAATATCAAATTGCGGTTGAATAAATTAACTTTGTTAGTTGTGATAGTACAAACAAATGATGTTTTGCAAAAAAAATGTTGGTTTCAAGATTATGAAAAAAGGGGCTATCATAGAAAACATTAACCAATCATGAGGTGAAAAACTGAAAATATTATATGTTAAAGGTAAAAAATGCAAAATGTTACAATTAAATTAATTCAACATTTAAATGTTATAGTGTTTTCATTGCTATAGTTAAAGATATAAAAAAGAGATATGGTGGGATCTTTATTTTTATATCATTTGTGGGTTGAAAAATCGTTTTAGAAAATTGTGTAGGAATAAAGAATGAAATAGAAAATCAATGAAAGGTTGGAACGTTTGAGTTGGGTATGATAATTGTTTGTCATGATTGAAAAAAGTCGTTATTTTGTTATATATTATTAGTAAAAGATTGAAAAGTAGATAATGGAGGGAAGTTTTATTGGATTAAAAAAAAGTGTCATGTAGTTTGAAAGACCAAGAACTTTTAATTTTTTAGGGGAAAGACGAGAACAATTTCTCAAGAAATAAAATCTAAGTGATAGGAAATGGGTATCTAATTTCGTGATAAGAAGTGTATTAAGTGGGTCTAAAGGATCAGTATAATAAGTGGGTCTAAAAGATAAGGTATAAGAGTGATGGTAATGTTGTAAGACATGAAGTATGATAAGTTGTACATGATTGGTTTTTAACATTTCAAGATTATCTTGTGAGCTCACTCAACATCAAAAGGGAGTAATTAATGCATTGGTCATAATGTATGTTTGACAACATTTGTGGATGATTATTTTTAAACAATAATTTCAATATTTTTTGGTGTATTATTTATTAGTTTGAAAGTCATGCAATTTATGTATGAAATACATGTTTTAGTTGTAGATTAAGCAATTCTTTTAGTTGATTTTGTTATGTTTTATAATGAAGATCTCTATATTTATGTATCAAAATGTAAGCATTTTTACAAGTTATAAGAGAATTTTATCATAATAAATTTGTGTTTATTGCTTGGGTTTTAGAATTTTTAGACTTTAGAGTTTGGTTGTGAGCTCACTCAACATCAAAAGGGAGTAATTAATTCATTGGTCATGCATAATGCATGTTTGACAACATTTTTGGATGATTATTTTTAAATAATAATTTCAATATTTTTTGGTGTATTATTTAGTAGTTCGGAAGTCATGCAATTAATGTATGAAATACATGTTTTAGTTGTAGATTAAGCAATTCTTTTAGTTGATTTTGCTTAGTTCTATAATGAAGATCTCTATATTTATGTATCAAAATGTAGAATAAATTTGTGTTTATTGCTTGGGTTTTAGAATTTTTAGACTTTAGAGTTTGGTTGTCTGCAACAAATTATATCGAAATCACTCTAAATGTAGTTTTATGCTTCTCTATCTTGACATTCATCTCTATCATTCTTTAAATTAGTTTGTGATTAGTAATCCTAGTGTTGGTATTAGTCTTTGGGTTCTATAATTTTTAGATTTTAGGATTTTGGGTGTTTACAACAAATTACATAGAAATCACTTAATTCTTCTCTAATTAGTCTTTGGGTTTTATAATTTTTAGATTTTAGGATTTGGGTGTCTACAACAAATTAGATATAAATCACTTAATGCTTCTCTATTTTGGAATTCTTTTTTATCATTCTCAAAATTAGTTTGTGATTTGTAAACCTAGTTTTGGTAGTACTCTTTGGGTTATGATAGGTTATTAAGATTATTTGTATTGCTCCACAAACTAAATCTTTTAAATATGGAAATAATCTTATATGTATTGTTTCATGTATTAGGATTATGCAACAATCGCAACTGTCTAAGTCAATTACTTCTTGTAGAGGATAGATAGTGCAATTTCTCAATGAGGGGCTTGTTTATATTAATGTAGCAAATTTGTGTATGCACTATACATCAAATTTTATGCTAAGCTAATAGCCACCATAGCATTTGTAGGTTTTGTTTATCTCTTAGTGATGCTAAAGACTTCTAGAACTTCTTGATATAACATTTGCAGGGTACTCAAGGGGTATCATTTAGTAAATTAGTTCCCTTGTTGAGTCACACAAGGTGCACTTTGAGGGGATTGCTTGCAAGTAATATTTAAGCTTAGCATATTTGTGGAGTAAATTGATGTGTTCTGACATTGTGAGCTCTATGATAAGCTAATAGTTGCTAGTCTATTACTAGCATTTTCAAGTTTAGTTTACTAGTCTACAACATTGTGATATTAAAAGTTTATCTTGTTTTTATAGTTGGGTGTAGCAAATTGTGGTTATGTTTTACATTCATTTAGTGTTGCGAATTGCATGCACCCTTGATAAAAATTGACAATAGTCCATTAGTGATGAAACCTTGTACCTCTTTGCGTTCACCTTGGTCTATGTGCAAGCTTTTTGGGGTCATTGTGGGAAGTGTAGGATAGAGCCCCTCTCATTGTAGATATGAACTCCTCCTTATATGTACCTTGGTCTTTAAGCAAGAAGCCCTATGTGGCCTATGGGTAGTACAAGATAAGCGTCCTTCATATTAGAAATGGGACTAGATTCTAGGTTTTGTTCTTCTAACAATTGGTGCATTTAATATGTGGCCTTTGTGGTCAATGCAAGATGGAAATGGACACTTCTTTTGTTTATTGGTCTTTATGCAAGGAGCCCTACATGGCCTTTGTGGATAGTGTAGGATAAGAGTCCCTCTCATGTTAGAAATGAGACTAGATGGGTTTTATACTTCTAACAATTGATTCCTTTAATCAATGATATAAACTCTCACAAGATTGTGAAATTGTTAAGAGAGAAGAATTAAAGTTAAACTAACCTGTGTAACTTTGTTCTATGTTGATCTATGTTTTGAGAAACATGTTCCATTATGGTGGATTCAACAAGCTTCAATCAACTGTTTGGGTTAGATTCTTGAGCTTGAGCCAAAGGCAGGTCTTTACTTCATTATAATGTATAGTGTAGTTTACAAATTTACTCTTAAAGAGTAAGTTATTTTCTGTTTTATCGAGATTCAGTTGTGATTTTGTTAAATTTTCATATTGAGTAGTGTTTTATAAGAACTCATCTCTGACGATTTTGTACAGTCCACAAGTAATATTTATTGCATAATATTAACCAAGTATTTTTCATGTCCATGAACAGTTCACTTAATATTTATTACATGTTTAATCAGAATTTAATTTATTTGAGGAGTCAGTATTTTATGAACTTGTATGATCCACTTAATACTCTTATTTTGCAATGTTAACTATTTTTCATGAGTACAAATAGCTTTTTTAATATTCATTGTATCATATTTAATCAGAATTTAACTGTTTAGTTTGTGTAAAATAATTGCTCTTATGAAACTATTAAGAACTCATTGCCTATGTCATGAATTTTAAAATATTTACGATTAAAAGATAATTTGATAAGATTACCAAAAACTGTATCTTGAAGGGTGAAACTCCACATATATTGAAGAATAAATGCTAAGACAAGATTATAATCTTCCATGCTGGTCTGATCTGGAAGAAGTTTACAATTTGGCCTTCCAATGTGCTTTTGGGTTGATGGGTTGACTTAATAATTTTCTCCCATGAGAGTAAACGTGCGAGTGTATTTATGTTTTGTCCAGTTATCAGTCCTATTGTATTTTGTTACATCTTTTACAAGTATGCATAGTTTATCATATAATGATTAGTTAATCTTTATCATAGTATGGTTAGTAATTTTTTTTGTTGACACATGTTTTATAAATATATTTATTTATTATATTATAATTAGTTGGGATTTTTCTTATTATTTATAATTTTTTTTTCTACCTTATCTTAAGGGATGAATTTCATGAATTGATCAAGATTGATTCGAAACTTAGCAGAGTTGAATTCTAATAAAACCTCGTGTACTATGGTAAGCTGTGAAAACACTACATGGATTGAAGAGTTTTAAATGTCTTAAAGATACGATCATTGCCTGTGCAGATGATACTCCCAGCATGTGATTTTCGGGGCCATTGTTTGCTTTCATAGTCCTCCCATAAAATCAAGCCTAGGAGTTATTTAGGTCAAATGACTTACCGGTTTGAAAAAATTGAGTGAATGTTTAATTCCATGCGAGGTGAAGTAAAATTGTATGCGGCAAAGTTTATCTAGAAATCTAAACTAATCTACGCAGTATGTGCTTAGTTTTTTTTGAGCGTATGTAAGAGCTAGTTATTCTTGCCTAAAAGAGGATGCTAATTTTTAATAACCTTACATTGTCTGAAGCTCTTTAGGCGACGAAAAATGATGTGAAAAAAATGTTGTAATTTCTGTCTGCCTGTACAAGTGCCAAGATTGGTGCTGTAAGATGATCGCCCAAACGATATGTGCCTTTTAAGTATTTGTAAGCATAAGGTAACATTATTTCTTAATGGGCATTTGTATTTGAAATTCTTATTCAGATTTAGAATTAGGTTCTACGATTTTACTAGGATTGATTAGGTTCCTGGTACGGGTTCTGATGGTGTAAAGGAAACACCCCTCTACCTCAGAGGAGATGGAGGTTCAAATCCTCCTCGGAACTGTTTGATTTCGGTCAAAGGAGCATTTCAAGTTTTCAATGGAATATGTATCAAATTTATAACTAGTACACAAGATTTTTTTTCAAATGCTTGTTTGGACTGTTTTAGATTCTTTTTTCTATCGCAATTGTCTAATTTTTGAGTCTCAGTCACATGGCTTTAGGATTATATGAGATCATATTTTGAGATTGAATTCTTGTCTTGAATCTACTAAAACTTGGGACATCTGGAATTATGTTGGATACTGGCTTGGGAACTCTGGGATTGTCCGCGATCTTATGATGCGGTGACGTTTGAATGCATGTAGGCCATTTGAGTTCGAGAAAACGAGTTTTACAATTTGTATATTTGAGACACTGGGGGGAATCCTGTTTTCAAACCTCTGTTTTGTACGTTATAAAAGCTTAGAGGAAGCAACTGAACCCTTGCAACGGATTTACACCTCTTTCCTACGCTAGGGACGTTTGAGTTTCCTGGTGAATGCTTTGTGTTTTATTAAATATGTTTTTCGAATTAGGGAGGTTTAGAATTATGCCAGTTTCCTACTTTTAGCCATTTGAGTTTTCTTCTTGGTAAATGCCTTGTATTTTTTTTAATTTGTTTACCGACTGATACTCAGGGAGGTGTAGAATTTGCACAGATCTTAATGTAATGAGACTTAGAAATTGGCATTGTGCGCAGTCAATTGCACTCTTCGAATGAGGCTACAGCTTACACAGTCCTAGGCCAGTTATTTGAGCCACATTTGGGAAATCTTCTTCAAATGGTGGAATGGACTGCAATTTTTTCTCCTTTGGGGTTTGTTTAGGTTTTTCTAAACCTATAGAAGCTTTTGAATTGTACCATATCTAAAATCGAGGGTTCATCAATAATGACAACCTTAATTTGTTCTAGAGGGCAGAAGGCAAGTTTGAAATGGTATAAGTCCAGGATGAGCCCTTGGGAGGGGGATGGGGTTTTTTGTTTTTTAATTTTTGGACATTTCAATTTCAAATCCGGATCTTCCTTAATTGAATTTTCCAAGGAGGTTAGTAGGTAAAGAAAATCTTAATAGGGAGTTATGGTGGAAGTGGTTGAGAAGGGGGAAATGATAAAAATAGCAACATCTAAATTGTCTTAAAGTGAAAAACTTCATGATGATCAGGCATACCTTGTCCCATGGCTGTAACAACTTTTCTTTGTCATACTCGTCGTGCAGCTTAATGGCCTTTTCACCATCTTTGAAGAAGAGAGACAAGCTTTCGTTATCAACCATTTTGTCATGTTTCTTTCATTTCTTTCCTTTGGTATTCATTCTAGTCGCCTACACGATGACCTCTTCATCGACATCAAACGAAATTCCACTAACTTTCACCTTCAGGTCATCCTAAGAGCGGGCAAACTTACTTCAAGGGCAGATCGATATATTGAAGAAGGCAGATTGTAGCATTGAAGGAGGCTGAATACTTTATATTAGTTTTGTGTGTGCATCAGATTGTAGCATTGAAGGAGGCTGAGTTAGTTATTAGCAAGAAGCTTTATATTAGTTTTGTGTGTGCATCAGATTGTGGTGCCATTCTTGGTCTAGTTATAGGCCTCATATTAAAGGAGACTTTTGTTTATTATTCAATATATGTGATATATTGTTGCTGGGTTTTTCTCCCTCAAGAGGAGGGTTTTCCCAGGGTATCTTGTTGTGTTCATTGTCTTATATGTTGCATTTTTTGATTGCTTTCATTTCTGATCCTAAATCTAACATGGTATCAGAGCGGGTTTAAAGGAGATCCGATCAGATTTTATTTAAATCAGATTCAAGATGTAAATCAAATCTGCAGTTTGGCATGTGATTGATTTTGCAGATTGGTCATTGCTATCTTCATTAATGTACGAGTCAGTACATGCAGTTGGGTGTGTTATTGAAGCTTTGCGACTCTCAGAGGGGAGCAATAATTTGGAATCTTGAAGCAGAGCACCTGATATCAGGTTGAAATTTCCAACATAACACAACTTCTCAGAGTCAATGATATCGTTGTGCTATCGTAAGGTTAATGGTTGATATTGTTGTCATTAGTAGCAATCATGATGAATATCAGATCTATCAAAGCCTATGTATCAGGCAGTTCGGGATCATGTTCTTGTGTTTAAACAGATGCTTTAAGTTTGCTGTTATATCCTTCCATGTTGGCCGCATAACTCTTGTATCAGACAAATTGTGAAGCAAGAATTAGGCTCATAGGTCAAATGTCATTGTTGAAAGCATAAAGGGCATTTGGCAAGATTTATTGCTAATATTGAGACATGGGCCTATGTTCAAGTCATGAACCTGTCGAAGGAAGGTCGTGGACTAATTTGAGCGTAAAGAGCAGTAAATTATATTGAGTACAATGATTAGTTGAGATAAGTATTCTTTGATTGTATCCTTGAATTCTTGTCTAGGCTAAAATTTAGTTTGCTAAGTCGTGCAAATCTGACATTGGTTATTTGAATCGTGTGTAGAAAAGATCGTGTTTTTCTCTTGAATTGTGATCCCTAGGATGTGATCCTTTGGAGACACCTTTCATTCATTGTGAGATGTTCATGCTAGTTGTGAAAATTTCTGGGATGAGATCCTTTGGAGACACCTTTCATTCATTGTGAGATGTTCATGCTAGTTGTGAAATTTTTTGAGTGACTCAAAGATGAAAAGAGAATTGCAATCTCAATTGTGATTGGTTGGTCACATCGATAACATTTTCTTTGTGCATGAACTATGATGGTGCCTTGAGAGGCCTGATTCTATGTTGTATATGCTGGTTGCATAATGCGTCTAAATTTTTTGAGTTGAGTAGATTATCCTTTGTTGTACTGAGATTAGCATTCTGAGAGGAGTAAAAGATGGAAGAAAGATATTTCAGAATTCAATAAAGATAAGTTTCTTTATCCCTTTATTCAGATTTTTTTTTATATTTGCTACTTATAGGTTGATTCTTATATATAAACTATTAAGAGATAAGTATTTCATGTTTTGATTAATGTTCATGAATTTTTTATGTGCTATAACATTGGGATAGTGAATCTTGTATGCTTCTAGCTTTGGTACTTTTCCTTGAAGATGGTTTTATAAACTATTAGTAATCTCTCTAAAATACTTCTAAGACGGATCAAGGAGCAAGAGGGTGATGAGATATTGCTTAGAGAGGAAAAGCTTGAGGGATCCTGTGAGGAAATCATGTCGACTGGAGACATGATCAAGCATGGAGTCTTAGCTTGCAGCCATGGGATTGAGTTGATGGCTGGAGACATCTTTCGAAGATGAAGAAATTATTCAGGTTGTCATTACTTTGAAGAGGGAGTTAAAATCCGAGGATTCAAGGCTCGAGATGAGAGCATTGAGATTTTGTCAATAGAGGGAGTTCACTTCCAAAGGATTCTTTGCAATCTCTGTGGCAGGGATCAAGAGGGAGTTCTGTGACTCTCTAAGTTGAAGTGAAGGTTGCAAGGTTGATGCTAAAGTCCTTAGAAGACCGCTTCAGTTGTTGAGATCATAATTGATCAAGACAGTCAATCTGTATTTGTCATTGGTAGCTCTGCAAACCTATTACGAATAGAGTGATTTGGGATGAGGTCGAGGATGACAATCCGTAACTCTCTATAGTACTAGAGATGTCCACTGGAAAACATTTCTCTAAGGCAAGTGTTGCAGGCAATCTTGGACAAAGAGGTCAGAAGGTTGATGCAAGCACTTGAGATTTAGAGGGAGCCTACTGAACCTGAAGAAGATGATGATCTAGTTGATCTTGGTTCTTTATGTTGATGATTTATTTCTTACTAGAGAATATCACCTCATTATCAAATGCAAGGAGTAAGCTTTTGAATTTGGAATAAGGAATCTTGGTCTCATGCTCTACTTGGTTTAGAATTATGGCAGAAGTCGGATGAAATCTGAGTCAAGGGAAGTATACTACTGATTTGGTATGAAGGATTGCAAATCCATGTCTACACCGATGGAGTCCAATTTGCAGAAGTTAAAGGAGGTTGCAGCTAGTTCAAATCTGGTGGATCCCACTATGTACAGGCAGTTGATTGGATCATTGATGTATCTAGTCAATACTAGACAAAATATTTGCTATGCAGTGAGTGCACTTAGTCAGTTCATGTGTGAACCAAGGCAAATATAGCTAGTTGCAGCGAAACATATCCTGAGATACTTGCGTGGCACAGTTGGGTATGGCTTGAGATATTCTTCTGGTGTGGACTTGAGGCTGCATGACTATACTGATTCTGATTGGGCAAGTTGTGTTGCTGATCGGAAGAGCACCTTTGGATGTTGTTTTAGTTTGGGGTTTGCAGGAAGCAGTCTTTAGTGGCACTAAGCACAACATAGGCCGAGTATATTGTAGCTTGTGTGGCAGCTCAAGAAGCAGTGTGGCTTCAGAAGCTCCTTGCAGGATTGTTTGGACAATCGTTGGAGTCGACTGTCATTCATTGTGATAATCAAAGTTGTGTGAAGCTTTTTGTCAATCCTATGTTCATGACGAAACTAAACATGTTGAGTCAAATACCACTATATCAGAGATATGGTATTGAGGAAAACAATCCAGTTGAAGTATATTAGCACTGATGAGCAAACGACAAATATTCTCACCAAGCCTTTTGCCTGAGTAAAGTTTGTGTACTTTCGAGAAAAACTTGGTATTGTGGAGAATGAAGCCCTAGTTGAGAAGGAGTCTCAGTATCAGTGATCTTTTTGATTTGCTTTAATGCATCTTTCTCTATGAGAGAAATTTGAGGTGAAAGCCCTTGTTTCCACCCTCTGGGAGTAGCCATGGTGGATGTCATGTGTGTGACTCCATGACAACATCACGTGAGAGAGTCTGTTATGATTTTCTTGTACTTGTGCTTTTCACCCTCTGGGAGTAGCCATGGGGAACGTCAGGATGAGGTGACGACATCACGTTGAGTGATTTCGTGATGGGCACTTGTGCACATATGCCACATATGGGAGTAGCCATGGTGGTTAATATCACGATGAGGTGATATGTTCTTTTTTACATATGGGAGTAGCCATTGTGGTTGACATCACGATGAGGTGATATGTCTTATGCAGCTGGAAGTATACTCCCTAGCTCAAACGGAGAGTTGATGTTAAAGGCAACGTTGAGCTTCTACTTCCAACCCGCCCAGTTCGATCCATGAAGGGCAATTTAAATGGTAGCCTAACGACTATTTAAACTACATAGACATAAACTAATGAAGAGGCGCTTCATTATGAAACATTAATTAATATTTAATTATTGCTAATATGGCCGACATCTTGAAGATACAAATTTGTGAAGAGCTATGATTTCCTTGAGGCCGACTTCATGTTTTATGGAGACGTGATCTTTGGTGAAGGCCAACAAGAAGTGTTGAAGAGTCACGTCCTCTCCTTCCCTCCTGTATAAATGATTAATGCTCTTTCATTGCTAGGGACATTCAATATTCACCATAGTTCGATCATTCTTGTGCGAATCCATTGCATTGTTTGCATGTTCCAAGTGCAACTTACTTCAAAGGCAGATCGATATATTGAAGAAGGTAGATCGTAGCATTGAAGGAGGTTGAGTTAGTTATCAGGAAGAAGCTTTATATTAGTTCTGTGTGTGCATCAGATTGTGGTGCCATTCTTGGTCTAATTATAGGCCTCATATTAAAGGAGACTTTTGTTTATCATTCAATATATAAGTGATATATTATTGCTGGGTTTTTCTCCCTCAAGAGGAGGGTTTTCCCAGGGTATCTTGTTTTGTTCATTGTCTTATGTGTTGCATTTTTTGATTGCTTTCATTTATGATCCATAAGGGCTAGCAACACTTTATTCATGGGCCAGTTGATCTGAAGCTTCTGCAACACATAAACTCAAATTTTGTGAGAAAATGAGCAATGAAGGAGAATGTTGGGGGGTTGTTTCCTCATCCATTTTACACATGACACATTTATTTGATAATTGGAAGCCACACTAGATAAGGTTGTCTTGTGCTAAGATTATGTTATGCATGGTTGTCCACTAGAATTTTTTTTTTTTTGGAAGGAGATGTTTGTTCCAAACTTTCCCTAGACAACATTATAGTTGTCGCCTTTTAACAATAGATTGTAAGTCGATTTGATAGAAAAGTTTCCCTTAGGACACTTGCCCAAAAGAAACGATCCACTTTAGGGAAGACAGGGAAGCTGATCCTTCAAAGATCATGTTGTAGCAGTAAAGCTCTTTGGAGAAGGTGATTTTGGCCTTGGTAACATTTTTGAAGATTTTTCCAAGAATTGTCGTTCATTAGGTAGTCAAAGACCAAATGGCCAAAGGAGTCTTTAGCCAAAGCTCTTTGGAGAAGGTGATTTTGGCCTTGGTAACATTTTTGAAGATTTTTCCAAGAATTGTCGTTCATTAGGTAGTCAAAGACCAAATGGCCAAAGGAGCCTTTAGCTAGAAATTGAAGGTCCTTAAAAGTAGGGTGGGCATTGAGGGGTTGGTCGGACAACCAGTTGTCATCCTAGAAACGAATGAGATGACCATTCCCAAGCTTCCATACTACGGGTTTTGAGGATGTTCCATATCTAAGATCCCCTTGGGAAGCCGGCTTCAGAGAGCACATTGTGAAACCTTGTACTCATAATAATACAATAATATTTGTTGTTTAGGGTTAGGTCCCAACCAATCTTAGACATCGATGTTTTATTTAGGTGGGGGATTTTTTTGATACCCAGACATCCCTGCTTTTTTGGGAGGCAGACTTTATCCCAGCTAACTAAAGCTAGTCTTTTCCTTTCCTTTGTGCTCAATCACAGGAAGTTCCTCTAAATTTTTTCAAACTTCTCAACAATGAAGGTAGGGATTTCAAAAAGTGATAGGAAATAAATTGGGATTCCTTGGAGAGAGGTAGAAAGGAGTTGTAACTTATATGGGTTGCTCAATAGTTTGCCTTTCTAGCCAGCTAGTTGTTTTTGGGTATGTGTTCCTATATCGAGTTCCAGAAAGAGGGGGACTTCTTTAACAGTGAGGAGAGCCTCAAATAAATTTCAAGGAGTTAAATACTTTGACAACCTATGATGTCTTAAATTTTCTTCCTTAAACTAACATTGGTGTTGAAGAAGTAGATCTTCCTTTTGTCATAATTGATACATTGGCTTGAGGCTTCAACATAGTTAGAGAGACATTTCTTCCAGCACCTAGTCTCAATCACCAAAGTGACGCCAAAGAGGATGGTATCATCACAAACTGTTGCAGTGCTGAAGGAGGGAGTGACACCTCTAAGGCCACCATTCTCAATGAGTTTTATAATGTTCCTTCCCAAAACCTCTGTTGCCAATATAAACATGTAAGGAGAAAGGGGGTTCCATTGTTGAATATCCCGCTCAGCCCCAAAGAAACCTCCTGGAATTCCATTTACAAGGATTGAGTACTTGACAATGGTTACACATTCTCTTATAAGGATAACTGAACACTCATGGAATCCCACTTTATTTAAGACTTTAAACATGAAGTCCCAATCAACTCTATCATATGCTTTTGATATGTCAAGTTTGAGTCATTTTAGGGAGAAGAATCCTTTCCATCGAATGTAAAACCTCATAGGTTGAAATAGTTGCATCAATAATTTGGTGTCTAGGGACAACCTTTTTTGTTAACATTGATCAATTTTTTCATCAAGGGTTTAATCATGTTCACCAAAATTTTGGAGAAGATCTTATAGATCATATTGCATAAGCTAATAGGTCTGAAATGAGTTAGACCAGTGGGATCTTGAACTTTTGGGATAAGAGTAATGTAAGAGTTGTTGAGTTTTTAAATTTTTTTACCAGTACAAAAGAAGTCTTTGGCTGCCCTGGTGATGTCAAAGCCAACTATGTCCCAGAATTATTGGAAGGTTGGAGGGAACCCAATTGGACTTGTGGCCTTATAAGCTCCCATAGATAAAGTAGCAAGCTTGACTTCTTCATCAAAGATTGGAGCCATGAGGTGGGCATTATCTTCAAGAGATAGAGTGGTTGGTAGGTAGTTTAACAATTGTTCTTCCATTGCAGGGTCACAAAGGATCGATCAAAGTAGGCTCGGTGGAAGTAGTCATAGGTTAGTTGCCTAGTTTGGATATCATTTGTGACCTGTATACCATGCTCATTTTTGAGGGATGAGATGGTGTTCTTTTTTTTGAGTATTGTTGCAAACTTGTGGAAGAAAGCCAAGTTCTTGTCTTCCTCCTTCAGCCATTGGATCCTTGATTTTTGTTTCCACAATTTTGTTTTCTTGTTTTAGGATTTCTTTTTAGTTCATCCTTAAGGATTCTTCAGCAAGATGAGTATCTTTAGAAAGGTCCCCATTAGCAATTTGGATTTGGATATTAGTAAGTTTTGCAATCAACTCCTTTTTCTCCAGAAAATTCCCAAAATTAATCCCCTTCCATCCTTTCACCTTCTCTTTTATTATGTTCAATTTTTGGGACGTTCTGTACATTACTGTACCTTGGAAGGGGGTGTTCCACCAATTGAGGATGCCATCTCTAAAATTGGGATGGATAGTCCATAAGATTTCATAGCGGAATGGAAAAGGTCCTC
This sequence comes from Sequoiadendron giganteum, assembly GCA_007115665.2. Classification (NCBI taxonomy): domain Eukaryota; kingdom Viridiplantae; phylum Streptophyta; class Pinopsida; order Cupressales; family Cupressaceae; genus Sequoiadendron; species Sequoiadendron giganteum. Next base: position 226,803,309 of record CM021106.1, read on the forward strand.
TGTAGGGTTTGTCAGCCCAGGAAAGAAGTAGAGGATTATGATCTAAGATAGTCTGAGGCAGGGCCACCAGGTTGGAGTTGTCGCCAATGTTCCAGTTAGAGGAGACCATAAAACGATCAAGTTTGACCTGGATAAGATTATTACCTTTCTTGCCAATAGTGGCATGGTATGATGGTTAAGTTGTGTTGTTCTTGCCATCAAGGTTCAAATCCCATTGGGGTTTAATTGTTGAATGTTTAAATTGGGGATGAGATCCCCCGTTTGTGACCTCACCGGTTCATAGCTCTGGGTCAACAACGTTTACCCTTAATAAAAAATAAATTATTACCTTTCTTGTGGTTGGTCCAGGTAAAAGGTTGCCCCTGTAATTCAATGTCCATTAGGTCTGTCGTGTTGATGAAGTTTGCCTAATCTATCATACTGTTAGTGTAGTTAGTCAATCCCCTAATTTTCTCAAAAGGAAAAAGTGGGGTATTAAAGTCACCTTCTATCAACTAGTAATAATTCTTGTTAGCCATCATCTATCAGGAGATGTCCTCCCAAACAAATTTATGAGCATTATAGAAGTTGGGGGCATAAAGCTTGATAAGGATGCAAGAGCAAAGAGGTTTGGAAAATTTGACAACCTGACTGCTGATAGAGAGCAATAGTAGAGTACTAGAAGCCACCATCGGGTCCCACGTAGTCACAATACCACTAGAGGCTTCTTGAGCATCACTTATAAAAAACTTGGTCGGAGACAAGATAAAGTTTGCCACAAGCTGGAAGGTAGTTTGATTCATTTTAACTTCTTGGATCAAGAGGATATCTATCTTATTCTCAAGGATATAGGTCTTGAGAGAGTGTTGTTTTTGAGGGCTATTTAGGGCTCTCATATTCTAAGAGAGGAACTTCATTTATGGTGTTTGGTAGAGGTTGATTCCATGGTCTTTTGCCTTCCACTAGCAATCGCTCTTGTTACTTCCTTCTATCTCGTCTGACGTTGGGAGGGCCTACCTGCTTTTGAATGTGAAGGTATTTGTTTGATTATATCCACATGTGATGATTGTTGAAAATTGTAGATCGTTCTTAAGAATATCTAGATTTGGAGTATTGAAAAGAACAATATTCATATTAATTATTTGTCAACCAACATTTTTCAAGGTAATAAAAATATATTTGTAAAGGCTATTCATTATTTTTTTCAATGTACATGTATTTGTTTGGTGATGTGGACACGATCCCTTGAAATTGTAGAGCATTCCTAAGAATATCTAGATTTGGAGCATTAAAGAGAACTACTTAATTTAGATAATTTGTTGTCAACCAATATTTTTTGTCAATGTTATAAAGATTATTTTAGGGAGTTAATCTTGAAGTGAATGTACATCTCCACAATTTAACATTTAATCTTAAATATTACATGTCCTTGTGCACTAACAAGAATTGAGGTTTGTGTGAATTGGGTAAAATTTATACACATTTTACTATATCAAATTTATGGTTCATGGAACAAATATATTGCGCAAAAGAGAACAAACTTGCACTTTTCAAAATATGAGGTTGTAGATTTGACCCACAAAAAAATTCAAAATTGTATTAGAGTTTTGAGATACTACATTTAAAACATTAATTTTCTTGCTCTTGCATCTAGACAATATCCCTTTACACCACAAGGATTTTGTTTCATTGCAATTTCAAGAGAATATTTTTGCAATTTATTTTTTTGAATTGGTATTTATTATAGTTTTTATTTATTGAACCTTGTTATGTTGAAAAAATTTCTATAATGGTAATGAGGTAAGGAATGTTGTACAATTAACATATATTTAAAAATATGAAAAATTGTAAATAATTTTTAAATATTTTTGAAGTAAACATAAAATCTTGAGTAAATAAAAATAACTCTTCAAATAAAAATGAACTAAACAATGTGAATAAAATAATTCTAAACTAGCCTAAAGGAAAATAAGAATACACAAGTAAATAAAATAACTCTTCAATAAACAACTTAAAACATGTTTAAAGTAAAAAATAAAATTGAGTAAATAAAATAACTCAAGTAAATAAGATAATTATGAAGTAAATAAAATTAACTTTTCAAAATTTTCTTTTCATCAGTGTTTTGGATCATATTCCATGATCTTTCATTAGATTGAGACAGTAAGAGAAGGGAATGGATTATTGAGAAACAAAATAACATTTCTCTTCTATTGCTATCTTGACTTGATGGACCATGAAGTATGATTTGAAGTGTTGATGAATAAAAAAATTACACTCTTAAATAAAATAACACAACATTTACAAGGAAATCAAATAATTATGTAAGTGTAGCTATGATGAAGAAACTCAAAGTACTACCTATTTGTAATAGACAAGTTTATTCCCAAAATAAACCATGATATGTCAAATTAAATCAACAAATGACATTATTGTCAAAGCTCTCACTATAATTGATCTAGATCCACGACTTTGTGAAAGGCATCTTTAAACTAAAGAATAGGTTTGACCTCATTAATCAAAGAACTTAATTGTAATATTGAGAGCTCCCAAATCTCAAACTACAATCTCCAAACAAAAAAGATAACTTGGATTTAATATCACACAAAGCTCCCATTGGAGTGATATCCGAAGTCTCTCATAGAAAAATTGTTTGCTATAAAGGCTCAAAGTACAATTCTAGTATTGTTATAGTTAAATCTAAGCACCTACATAAGTTAACTATAATCCCCCTAAATTGCCTTTATAGTTCAATCGATTTGAACTGCCTATACATGTTTGTTATAGGTTATATTAGAATGGTCAAAGTGTCAACAAATTACAACCCATAGCTCCATGACATCTAAATAGTTTTAAAACAAAAAATTACCACATAAGGCAACATCAACACAATAAAGATCCACTTCTTTGAGTTTTCCATGCAACATGCATGTACAAACAACCCATAGAAATAACATAGATGTAACATCCAAAAGGTGATAGTAAGCATGATTAATTCTCCAACAATTAGATTTCACAACCTTATGACATCTAATTAGTCTATGACAAATCTTTACCACACATAAGATACCACCAACACTCTAAAGACTACTACTTTGAGTCTCCATACAACATGTAGGTACACACAACTCATATTACTACCATAGATGCAACATCCTAAAAGTAATAGAAAGCATGGCTAATACTCCAATTAGTGTAAGGAAATCACAAAACTTGTAGATCTTGAAATAGTGTAGCAAGCATATTCACCTTTATATTAGTAACAAACAATAAACAAGAAAAAACATGTAGATACTCCACAACATTGTCATCAATTCCAAACCCAACTTCAAAATCTTACAGATCTATATAATTGGAACAACCACAATGTAAGCATTTGACTGCCACACCATTTTTTACTAATTAATTGCATACAAATAAATTTGCATTGAGAAAGTTACAACAAACATTTTCAAACCCTATACAAAGCATGCATGTAAACTTACTAATTATAAATGATTATAATTTATGAAAATAAATCACTTCATAGATCTAACAAGCTACAATTTTTCAAATATGAAAAGCTATAAAACCACATATTCATGAGGGAACCACCGTGCAAATATGAATCCATCAAACATTTCAAAAATTTGAAAACATCAAACCTATAAATTTGAGTAATGTAATATCACATCTATGCAAACAACATAGGTTTGAAATATTATTATATAAAAACTTATGTATCAAAATAATATAAATTTACCACTGACAAATATAAATATCCAAATGGACCAAGAAGATATTTAGGTACTCTAGGCCACTAAAAGACCAACTCTACAACCTTCATGTACATGAAAATAAAGGAAATAGGTTGTCTAAGGGGGCTTCTAGGTTACTAAAAGACTAGTTCCACAACATACATGCAAAGGGGGCTAATCATCCAATGCTTCCACATAAATAGGAATTGAAATATCAAACTCAACATAAGCATTACAAACAATAGTCAAAATAGCTAATGCTTTGCCATATGATTGGGGGGGGCCAAAACAAGCACCCAGTAGGAAAACTCTTCCACTATATGACTCTAAGATGAAGACACATAGATACTTTACTATAGGATATTTCAATACTACCAAATATGAGCACTAGGTTAAAATATGCACTATGCATACACATGATTGACTCCCTTATTAGAACCACTTTATTTGTAGACAATTGGTATTAGAGCCAAGTTCCTTTGAAGAAGCTTAACAACTTGAGGTAGATTCATGATAAAACACTTAGTGACTCAAGAAGGATTGTCTGGGTGATCCCACAATACTGGTTTACACTTTTTGGCCAAACTTGACATTGAACTATTTTTTTTTAACTAAATCTTCACTTCTAGGCACCTATAACTGCTAAACCATGAGGAATTTGTAGATGATGCAAACTAGTAATTTGTGACATTTTCTTTTGTAGATTTTAAATATATATATTTTAAATTTTTTGGAATCAAATTGCATTTCTTTTTCCATCTCCTCCAAAAACTATTTTTTAATAATAAACACCATTTTAAAGAGTGACATGTACTTGCTAGTTCACAACTTTTTTTCTATGAAGGATAAAATTTTAATTTTTTGAATTTAAATTTTTAACTATGATATCTAGTGCATGCAATTGGTTTCATATTGTTATACTGAATATTTTTTCTCAATTAAGTTTTGAATTCAGACCAATTACAATTTAGACATACGTTTACTTGCTAACGCAAATATTTTTGTATGTACTGAAATTCAAGTTTTTTTTGTTGGATCAAGGACATCAATATCAAGTGCATAAATATTTTTCATATTTTTTTGATAATCTACTATTTTTCCACATGTGCAGAACAAAGAGCTTAATTTTTGGTGAAAATCCTACATTCACAAGAAATAGAAAATAAATATAATAATAAAATTAAATATATTTAAAATTATACTTTTTAGGAAGCTTATAATAAGAACTACATATTTAACAAAAAGTAAATTTTAAATGAATTTATTTGATCCCCCAAAACGTAAATCAAAAGTGGGTTTTTATCAACATTTTGATAGGTGTAAAGGGGACTCCATTATAGGTATGGTTTAAAACTAGCAGGGTTTTATTCAATGGGGTTTGATCTAAGGTGGTTTGATAAAACCCTCTTCAATTGGAATCCTTTAAATGGAAATTTTCAAGGGTTAAATCATTATATTTTCTAAAAATATGTGATTTAATTAAAAATCAGGATGTCCCAAAAAGTGTAAACCACTATTGTGGGATCACCCATTTGCAAATAAGGCATCACTCTTTGATGGATCCAATTATGTATTTTGGAAAGTAAGGATGGAAGCATACTTGATGACCCTAGGTCTTGAAATTTGGCAATCAGTTGTAGATGGATATGAGATTCCTTAAAACCCTCCAAGAGATCATGTCAGAAAGAAGGCTTGTGAAAATAATGATACTTGGCAAGGAATGCTATTTTATGTGGATTATCTAGCTCTGAGTTTGTGAATGTTATGCAATGCAAGACAACAAAGGAAGTATGAGATAAATTACACACCATCTATGAAGGTGATGATAAGGTAAAAAAATAAAGCTTCAAACTCATAGAGCTTAGTTTGAAAGTTTGAAAATGAAGGAAGAAGAAAATATTGCCACATTTTTGCTTTGGGTTGATGAAGTTATCAACTCTATCAGAGGTCTTGGTGAGGAATTGAAAGAAAGAATGATTGTGAAAAAGGTACTCAGATCTCTTCCTAGAAGGTTTGATTCTAAAGTTTTTATTGTTGAAGAAGCTAAAGATCCAAATTCTTTAAAAAATGGTTGAATTACATGGAATCTTGGCTGCCGATGAAATGAGGTTTTAATAGTGAAAAACCTATAAGGAAAGAGGTGGCATTCAAAGTATTTAAGAATCAAGTTGATCCAGATTTTGATGTTGGATAAGATTCGAAGGAAGCAAATTTTTTCAGAAATTTATAGAGGTTTCAGAAAGTATAAAGGTAAGTTGTCTTTTGAACATTATAATTGTGGTGAAGTAGGACATTTTATGGCTGTGTCAGGTTATAAGGACTCTACCAATGTTGAGAAAAAGTATGGAAATAAATCATTTCAAAAAGGGAATAAAGTTCAAAGGAAACAAAATAGTTTCTTCATTAATGAGGAACACTACTCTACTAATGAAGAGGATCAAGACTTCTCCAGAGATGAAAGAGAGAAGGTTGTATTCATGGCCATGGAAACTATTGAAGATACTGTAGAAATAAATTCCAAAAATGATGATGAAGAAGTAGATTTTTTTGAAGAATTACTTTGTGTTGGGAAGGAGATCAAGAGACTGAAGAAAATAATTCCCGAGGAAGTGAAGATTAAAGATAGTTTATCTTAGAATCTTGAGAAGGAAGAAAATATGATCATTAATTTGAAGATTCAAGTGGAAGAAACAAAGAGGATTGAAGAAGTTCTGACTAGAAGGCTGTTGTCAAGAGACAAGGACTGTGAGAAGCTTGAAGCATAAATTATGTCATTAAGGAAAGATCTTGGAAAAGTAAATCATCAACGAAAGATATGAAGTTTGGGAAGAGCACCGAGATCTTGGGTCAGATAATTGATAGCCACAGAGTTCCACATATCAAAATTGGTATTGGTATTGATGAATCAAAGAAGAAAGTGACAGAGCAGCTAGTGAAGCCTGCTAAGGAGAATCTGGAAGAGATTGGTTTTGAAAGTTCAAAGTCTGAACAAAGCACAACAACCAATGATAGGAAAGTGAAAAATGATGGTTTCATCCAAGTGCAAAGGAAGAATAGAAGATCTAGAAGATAAGCTTCAAGAGGACAATGGTACAATACCAGGTTCAATTATTATTTTTTTGGTTATCAACTTTTAATTGCAATAATTTTGGTCATAAAGCTATAGATTGTAGAAATGCGCTGATAAGAAAAAATAAATTTGTTAGTAGTAATGCATTTTCACCTTTGTACAATTTCAATATTATTTATCACAAGTGCAACAATTTTGAACACATTGCTAGAAATTGTTGAAGCAATTTTGTGAGTTCTCCTCTATCGAAAACAAAAGAAGGATTAGAATTTTAGAGTTTTAAATATGATAATGTCTGGAAGATGAAATCAGAAGAGAAAAAGTTAGAGAATTCCATGATTTCTCAGATTGCACTACATGATCAAAAGGCGAAGAATCTATGGATCATTGATAGTGGATGTTCAAGTCACATGATCGAAGACAAAATTAAGTTCATGAATTTCAAGAAATTTGATGGACGATTTGTAACTCTTGGAAACAATTCTATTGCCAAGATTACCGGTAAGGGTACATTGAGTCTTTATGGTGGTAGGACAAAAACTCATGATGTTTTATATGTTGAAGGATCAAAGCATAATATTTTGAGCGTAAGTCAAATGTGTGATAAAGGGTACAAGCTCTCTTTTAGTGCTAAAGGTTGTGAAATCAATTAATCTGGTACCAAAGAGTTGATTGTGGAAGAAATCAAGGCTTACAGTGATATATATCATCTCAGTGAGTTGAATGGATAAAATTGCTTTTCTATATAGAGAGAAGAGAGTGAGCTCTAATATAGGAGATCAAAACACATTAATTTTGATGACATTGTGAAGATCAACTCAAAATGAATGGTCCAGGACATGCCAAAGATCAAGAAACATCAATCTACTAGCTCCAAACCATATCATGAGGGAAAACATACAAAGTATATATTTTCTACTAAGTAATACTCCACATCAAATTCACTGGATTTGATATATATGTATCTATGGGACCAATGAGGATAAATAGTGTACAAGGTGACATGTATTTTATGATGATTATTGATGGTTACACTATATAATGACTTGGATTACCTTTCTAAAATAAAAATCAAAAGCGTTTGAGAATTTTAAAGCATTCAAGGCATTAGTTGAGAATGAAATTGGAAGGACAATTAAGGTTTTGAGATCAGACATTGGTGGAGAATTCACTTCTGACCAGTATGATAAATTTTGCAAAGAGCATGGGATCTAGAGACAATTTTATGGTCCTATGACTCCATAGAAAAATGGATTTGCAGAAAGGAAGAACCAGATTGTATAGGAGATGAAAAGAATAATTTTGTGGTAAAATAAATTACCAGATATGTACTAGAGAGAAGCAGTTTAGAATACAACATATATTATGAACAAAGTTCAAATCAAACCCAAGTCTGATAAAACACCATATTAATTATGGAGAGGAAGACCGATTTCAATCAGACATTTCAAGATATTTGGAAGAAAATGCTACATTAAAAGGGATGAATAAACTTGGGTAATTTTGATTCTAGATCTAATGAAGGTACTTTTCTTGGTTATTTTATGACAAGCACAACATATAGATGTTACAATAAGAGGCTGAAGAGGATAGTGGAAAGTGCAAATGTAAGGATTGATGAAACAATTCAGTTTACTAATAATCTAGAAGTGGAAGATGATGAAGATCCAATCCACAACAATGATGAAGACTCATAAGCTGATTATGAGAACACTGTTACAAAGACTTCGATAAGGTATGTTTAGAAAAATCATTCTGAAGATCATATTATAGGAGATAAGAAAGTAGAGTCCAGACCTGAAGAAGAATTGAAAGAGAAAATGAATAGGTACATTTTACCTTATTATCTAAGATTGAACCAAGTTCTTATATAGAGGCAAGCAAAGAGAAAGGATGGGTAGATGCTATGGAGGAAGAGTTATCTCAGATAAAGAAAAATGAAACTTGGGAACTAGTTCCGAGAACTAAAGGAAAGAATGTCATTGTTACTAAGTGGGTCTTTACAAACAAGTTGAATGAAGATGGAGAAGTGATCCGAAACAAGGTCAGGCTTGTGTGTAAAGGATACAATCAGGTTGAAGGTATTGATTTTGAGGAGACATTTTCTCTGCTAGCAAGATTGAAACAATTAGAATATTTTTGGCTCTTTCAATATTCAAGAATTTTAATGTGTATCAGATGGATGTGAAGTCTGCATTCTTGAATAGACAATTAGAAGAAGAAGTCTACATTATGCAATCATAAGGCTTTCAATGATCAAATAATCTAGATTTTTTGTATAGATTGAAGAAGGCTCTGTATGGATTCAAATAGGCTCCTAGAGCTTGGTATTCTAGGTTGGATATGTATCTACAATAATAAGGATTCTAGAGAGGCAACATCGTTAGTAACTTATACATAAAAACAAAAAGGCGATAAGTTATTGATTGTTGTTGTCTATATTGATGACATTTTCTTTGGTGGAAATAGTGATGATATGTGCAAGGAGTTTTAGAATGCAATACAAAGTGAGTTTGAAATGTCAATGATTGGTGATTTTTCTTTCTTTCTTGGTTTATACATATTTCTCAATCAAACAAATACATTCATTTCTTATAAAAAATACATCAAGGAAATGTTAAGTTCAAGATGGAAGAATGCAAACCAGTAAGTACACCTATGGTTAGTGGATGTAAATTGAGTAAGGATGATGAATTTTATCCAATAGACCAAACCTTATATAGATCCATGATTGAAAAGTTGTTGTATGTGACTGCATCTAGATAGGATACCATGCAAGCAGTTGGAATGGTAGCCAAATTTTAGTTAACACCTAAGGAAAATCATGTCAAAGCTCTAAAAATAATATTCAGATATCTAAAGGATACAATGGATTTTGGTTTGTCGTACATCCTAAGAGTGAAAATTTAACTCTAACTGCATACACAGTTGCAAATTGGGACCAAAATTTAGATGACCAGAAGAGTACAAGTGGTGACGATTTCTTTCTTGGTGTCATTCTTGTATCTTGGTTGAATAAGAAACATGATTCGATTTATTTATCTACAAAAAAAGAGAAATACATTGAAATGAATTTATGTTGCACTCATGTATTATGAATGAAGTAGAATTTGAATGAGATGAAGATTGAATTTGATGAACCCATTTCCATTCTTTGTGATAATACTAGTACTATAAACATTTCAAAGAATATGGTAATGGATTCAAGGACAAAGCATATTGCAATCAAGTATCATTTTTTGAGGGAGAAGGTTGCAGAAAAAGAAGTGAATTTGGAGTATGTTGAAACCAAGGAGCAAGTAGCAGACATTTTCACAAAACCGCTTCCTAAGGAGACTTTTGAGTTTCTCTGGAAGAAGCTAGGAGTTTTCGCTCCCTCCTCTTGAATCAAGAGGAACCATAGGTTGAGGGGGAGCATTGTATCCCTACTGCAAGAAGATTTGGTGGTCTTGTAGAGCAGTTCTAAAATAGTGTGGTATTATACAAGTTTAGGGGAAGTGTTAACTTCCTACCGCAAGAAGGCTTGGTGGTCTTGTAGAATGATTTTCAGAAACAATATGGTATGGACTCAAGGGAATCTATCTAGGAAACATGTTTCTAGATTGTGCAAAATTTCGGAAATACAGTTGACCTTTACCATTGATGTCAAAGGGAGAGAAATAGAACTCAAAATGCTATATCTTCTAAAGGGATGATAATGTCTAGTGGTTTTTGAATCCAGACATATATGTCTTTATGTGTGGCCAAAATTTTGTTGTTTTCCATCAATGACAAAGAGGGAAATTATTGAACAAATATTGTCATTGATGTCAAAGGAGTTAAGTGATGTCAAAGGTATTCATTGATGTCAAAGGAAGATAGTCAGAAGATTAGTGAGAATTAAATGTAATTGTACTATCATATCATTTGAGTTGTGGAAGTATATATTGCTAGTTGTATTAATAAAATAAGTTGAGGATTGTTTGTAGTATCATACTACATTTTTTCATGTTGATAGAAGTGATTCAAAAGTATGATCCGAAATGTTTGAGGTTAGTTACCTAGGGTAGAGAAATTTCTCTGGAAATACATTTATGTTTAATATTTCTTCTTGAAGGTGAGTTTGGCTCTGCGGTTTAAATGGAGAGTATATCTACACATTTCTATCATATTCCAAAGTTTTTAGAAGTTATGTTTAACATGCAAGAAGTTTGAAGTGACAAAAAGTTCTTTGTGCTTGTTTGTCAACTAGTTGTGGTTTCAAAATTGTATGGTAATGACTAGTAGCATGCGACATTCAAAGATAATGTGGGATGATAAAATAGGTCTAGTTTAAGGTTCTCATGGAAGTGCACAACATCACGTTCTTTTGGAGGTAAAAAATTTGATTTAGGATCAACCTATTACAAGTTTCATGTAATTAAACAAACCAAGCCCACTTTTTATGCTACCACACTTTATGATACCTTTTTTGTGGCTTATGATAATGAATTAGATACTACTTCACTCCTTTGTGCATAAGATACATATAGGGATTTGGACTTGAGATATTAAACTTGGAACCACAGTCCTCCTATTAATAACATAGTCACAACAAATGATGATATATATCTTACATGTCTTTTTAGCTCTATATTTATGGTCACAAATCTATTATCCTTTGATGATACAGAATATGATACTAATCCATGTGTGTTAACTAATGTTCCACATGATGGAACATATTATGATGATACTTCTTTAATATCTCATTTGATCATGTTGGTACCCCATTTTGGTATCTCTCTTTTCTCTACTTTGCCTTTGTGTAAATCCACCATTTATATCATATTTGAGAAAGTATAAGTGAATTTTCCTTTAGTTAAAATGTAATGTCATAAAATTGCACCCTTATGCAATTTCACATTATATCAACCTTCATTTTAGCCTAATGAGATGATAATGCTAATCCTCGCCTTCTTAGCCTTCATCTTTGTCCTTGACCCTGTCATTCTTTGTTGATGGGGGAATTTTTGTCGGGACGCTTTCATGTTATGTAGATGTCCGTACACCACATGAACGTCTTGACAAGATTCTCGACTCTGTGGTTGTTGGGACATTACACTTCCACTTTCCCACAAAGTGTAACACCTCTGTAGTCGTAGTTGTGCCTGTAAATGACCCTCTTGCATGCAATTCTTCATTTGAACTCATATTCTTCCCTCTCACTTATTCATTCTATCAATATATCACACTTTCATTCTTAATCTCTGATTCTTGCAACTCCACTCTTTCAATCTTCATTCTCTTCTTGCCCTCTTACTAGTTCAAGCTCTTCTAAATAAAGTTCTTACATGTTCATGGCTCCATATCTTGTCTTAATTTCTCTCAAGGCATTGCACTTCCTCTCAACTTCACTAAGCTCATTGGAGGGAGTGTAAAACTTCATTTTATTGCTTTATCATTCTTATTAAGTAGCATATTGTAATCTTGTGTGCTCTATTTCTTTATCTTGTCATTTTATTGTCTATTTTTCTCTTGTTGTCTTTTAAGCTATCCATGGAGGTGGAAACACCAAAATGAGGGTTTGACCAAGGCAAGCCCCAAAACAACCCCAACACTTTTACTGTTTTATGTGTTCAGGCTATCCGTGAGGAACTTTGTGGAAGGCTTCATAGATGGACCACTCATGAGTCCTCTTTCTTTCACTCCTTGTCATTCCATTCAATAGTTTAATTATTTGTTCATTTAGTATTCTTCTTGTTTCACTTTTCATTATTTTCAATATTATGTCTAGTCTAGTTAAACTATTAAAATCCAGTCTTTGAGTAGTTAGCAGACCTCATGTGTTTTTGATGACAAACTCTTCTCCTGGTTTGTACGAGATGGCAGAGCCTCACTAAGATGCCAGTGCACCGCGCTGTTGTCCTTGGTCTGCACTTTCATCCTTTGATTGAGAGATTATCTGTCTATCTCCCAAGACCGTTGAGGCCTTCTCACTCAACTTCTAAATTTCTTTTCCATACAACATAAAAACATTGTAAAAATTCTCCCTTAAACTGTTTCTTGTCACTTGAGCTTATTTGTTTGACGTAATCAAGGGCTATTCATTCCCTGTAGACTCTTCCTTGTTCTAGAGACTCGGGAGCAGCGAATCCTCTCCATTACACTATGTTTTTTTTAATTTAAATATTAATTTTCTTATATTAGAGTATTATTTGATAGACATCTCTCTAATCTATTAAGTGTATAAAATTATTTGTAGTGGTAAATTCATTGTATGAGACTTTTTACTCATATCCTTTGTTGTACTTGTCAAATATTTATTTTCTCATTAGTCCTAGATTGTGTTCCTTTCCTAATTTTTGGTTAAAATCACACCCAAAAAAACTAAACATATCATACAAGGGAGTTGCCCCTCTCAAACATAGAGGAATATAGTTAATATAAAAATAATTTACCCAACTATTGTGAATATGGTCATTAAACACTGCGTGAATCAATATAGGTTGTCGGAAAACATTATAGTGACAAATATATTTACCAACACTACTAAATGACACAAAGATTTTACATAATGTATCAATATTTATAAGTTATCTACTATTCCTTCTAGGAATGACATGTTTACTTGACCTAATAAGATATTAGAATTCAACCAAATTATAAAGAGATTATATCACTCTCTACTTTTATCATCATGGTTGACTAAGAATCTCATCTTTTGATGTGAATTTTCATTTCTATAACTAGCTCTAATCAATTTTTAATCTCATTATTCCCTTTTGAGGATAGATCTTTGGACAAGTCTAATTTAAAATTTGAAGCTTTATGGCTTACAGATATAAATTTCCTTGATATAGTCAAATGTTGATGGCTATTAGCTCCACACACCAATAGATTAAGGATGTGTAAGTTGTTGAAAGGTAGAAAATTGTTGCTTTCTTCTAGCGTTTAGGACTTAGAATGATAATCTTCACTCTCTCATTCAATAACAAACCCTAGAGATCTCAATGCAAAGGAGAAAGAGATCTTACAAATAGGGTTGTCCTAGGGGCTGAATGTAAACTAATGAGGGGTTCACCACCAAGTTAAGGCTTGGAAAGAAAAATGCAATGCAAGATGTAATACTAAACCCTAATATGATGAAATGACTTACAAAATGACCTAGAAAAGTAAATGGAACAAAATAGAAAGCTACATGAAGGATTGTGTGCACCTAAGAATCTGAAGATGACTAATTGAAGCTCTGAAATGTTGTAAAATATAACTTTTTGATCTACTGGGACTCATTCACCGATTTGGGCGAATTAGTCCCAAATCCAGATTTCTACACAGGAACTAATTTTGGGGAAAAGGTATCTGAATCTGCAAATAGTTCTGAAAAACACATGTAGTGGGACTCATTCACCACTTCTAGAAAATCAGTCCCATTCCACTTTTTTAGGAATTTAAAGTTCACATCTGTGCTCCAATCTCTGCCCTTCCCTTCCAAACTAATTTTTGAATCCGAATATGAGAAAATACCTGCAAAACAAAATATAGACTTGATTTTCTTATGGGGGGTTCACCTCGGTCAAACCCATTCTTTGGTAATTAAACCTTGATGGAAATAATGAAATTTGCATGTAAATAGGAATGAGAACCCTAACCTTAAGTGTGTCTAAGATTAGGAAATCTGAAATGTAATGCAACCCTATTATAATTTGCAAGAATGAGATACTTGAATGAAATATGACAATGGAGGACCCACTTTGAGAGATCTCTAATCACCCAAATGAGCCTCAATAATGATTGTACCTTCTTTAGGCTGAATGTAGAGTGATAATGGAGGATGGAATCACTTAGGAAACAAGTCATTAGGCTTGGCTTGATGGCTAGTTGCATCTCCCCAACCTAGAATCCATCATGATTCACCATAGACAACCACGATCAACCCTTGACAATGCTAGATCTTGATTGAAAGTGAGTTTGAAGACCTGCAAAAATACTTTAATGCTACTACAAGACTTCAACTTTGCTTGCTTTTGAAACTTGAATGCTCTTGTGAGAGAATGCTTGAAGACTCTTGATGCTTGTCTCTTGAATTTTCTTTTGAAAAATGCTTGCTTAGATTGCTTAGATGAAATAATGACTTAGAAGCTTTCTTACATAGGCATTAACACCTAATTTACCATTATTAAGATCTCAAAAGCTGACATGTCAACCAAAAATTTGAATTAAAAAGGTGATTTTCCCACTCAAAACTTTAAAAATCCCCAAATGGGACTCATTCGCCCAAGGTGGTGAATGGGTCCCACTTCAGAGGACTCATTCACCCAAGGTGGCAAATGAGTCCCACCCTAGATTTTTGAGGTGGGTTTTCAGGATTTTTGATGTTTTAGATGATTTTGTCAGGTTTTTAGCTGAAATAAGCCTCGAGATCCGAAATAATGGGTCTTAGGGGCCTATTAATGATGATTTTAAATGGTACTTAATGCAAGGGTGCCAAAATAGGTCCAAATTAAGTGTGAAATTGCCTTGCTTTCAAGAGCGTACAATTTTCTACACTACAGTTGTGTAAAAAATAATGTCATGATGTCATGCCCAAAATATTAACCTCTTGGAATGAAACACAACCTATTTTTTTTAAACAACTTGTCAAGTACTACTCGGGATGGTATGTAACAATTTAGTACACTTGCATAATTGTTATATGTGTGGGATACAGGAGTGTTAGATATGCATGAATAAGAAATAAATAAATTAGTAAAGCCTTAATAGGGAAATGGGGCATGAGTTTTTCTAAATTAATGACACAAGGTGGAAGTATTTATACTAGGGGCCACTAGATTATTTATGTCGTTACATTATTTTTGAATTGTTTGTTATAGATTAATATATTTAGTTTATATTATTGGCTCTTATTAAATAATGATTATATACTTAGGGTAAAGATGTTGGTTCATATCATATACTAGATGGTTACTCAAGACTTACTTCAAAACTAGTATGTTATCATTATTATAATAAAACTTGTAATTTTAAGTAAAACACGTGATGAATCAATCTCTTATTACATTTGATATTAATAAATGAATAGATCTTGATTTTACTTAACTTATAATGCTTCTGAACCACCAAAAATGAATGCATATGCTAAAAGGGAAAGAGGATTCCCTAAATAGGTTCCTAGGGTTTTTCAGCTAGGAACACTTGGTTTAGGAAATGGACACTCTTTCACCTAATGATATGTTTTTTTGGTGACTGCATTCAAAGGAGGATGATTGGGGGTTTGATGTGATGTGTGTGAGGTGCCCTAAATGTAATAAACTGAAAATGCAATGATTTGCTACTGCTAAACTATAGAAATGCAAAGTGGTGGAAAACACATAACGATATGCAAGCATGTACAAAATGACCTAATAATGTACACTAAACTATACATAAATGAAAGAGATAAAATGAGTGCACCTAGGATTTGAAGGAGGATTTATTGGAGGTCTGAAATGTTGCTGAATTTGATGTAGAAGCTGAAAGGGACACTTGTGCCAATCTGGGCGATCTAGTCCTCTTCTTGGAAAACTTCACCAGAGCCCGTTTCAGCTAAAAGGGTATCCAGATCTACCAAAATCCCTAAAAAATAGCTTCAGTGGGACTAGGTCACCCAAAGTGGTGACCTAGTCCTCTTCTAAATGTTTGAAGATCAGAAGATGGAATTTGAAGCCCTTGGTCTGTGTTCTCTACTCCTCTAGGTGTCCGGTCCCAAAAATGAAGATTATGGTCTGTAGAGCTCTTCCAAGCTTCAACTAGGGTTTCTTCAACCTTAGAGAGCTTGGAAAAATTGTTGAATGATCTTCCACCCTAGTTCTTTGTCAAATCTGCCTACAAGACCTGCAAATCACACAAAGAGAGAAAACTTGTTGAATGTTAGGGATTAGGGGTTTGCCTTAGTCAAACCCCTTTTGAGTAATCAAACCAAATGAATATGTAAATATAAATAATCATGAAACAAATGAGAGTGATGGAGTTTACCTTGCCATGATGTTTGATCTTGAATTGTAGCAATGGAGGATTCAACCCTTGAATGCTCCTTGAGAGATGTCTTGTTGTCTTAGACTACTCAAACCCTAGCTTGCTTGAGAAGAAGAAGAGATGATAGAGAAGAGAGGTGAAAAAAATGAGATGGAAGAAGTGTACCTAATGATGAATAATGAATAATTAGGGTTTTTAGGCCTATTTATACAAGTTATGCCCTAATTTTCTTGAAATAACACCACACAGGCCGAATTTAGGGTTTTAGAGACAAAAATCCTGAAGAAATTATGTTAAATTTGATTTTTAAGCCACATGGGACTAGGTTTCCCAAGGTGGCGACCTAGTCCACCTAGGAAAATTTGAGTGGTTATCGATAATGAAAATGTGATTATTTAGGTTTGTCGGGATTATCTTCTGAAAACACACTAAGATAAGACTTATATGTGTATTAAGGGGTCATGATGTTGGCAAGAGACACTACAAATATCATTTGGTGTTGTCATTAATGGCAACCCTAGTCGATGATTAGGTATGTGCATCATTAATTTATCCTACCGACAGTCAGATTGCAAATAGTTAAGGAAGAACAGAGCATCCAACAGTTTTAGGTTCATCGATTCACATACATATTTTCAGTTAATATTTTGTGCTGCATATCTCAGTGAAGGTCGATTAATGTATTCTTCGTGTTATCTATAAATCTCAGTGCCTCGTATTGATCCGTGTGGAAGTTAGAAGATCTGGTTAGCTAATTCTTTGTTTTATCAACACTGGAGCCGACTTTGTGAACATATCATGTCGCAGATGTATGGGAAGAAATTAGTTAAGTATTTTTATGTTCGTGCATCTTTGTTTGGGTCCTAGCTATGTTGTGGCCGATCATTGTAGATGCGCATCAAGCTTTATTCATGATTTAAGCCGACAGATTTAAATATTCTTTTGTTCTATTGAAGATGACATATTGTAATTGAATTCTAAGTTGCAGATATATATAAGAGATCGCTTGCATCATTTTGAAGAAAGTATGAAGTGCATGTTGATGCAAATTGTGAATAAGAGTAGAGAAGAAGAGCGATAATGCACAGTTTCACTTGTGCATGAAGGATTTGTGTTGCGAGTGTGAAAAAAAAATAGCAAAAGTGCATAATCAGTCTGTAGGACAAAAGATTGAATATTGTGCCTAACTGGAACTGCAATCAAGCATATGTAGATGCTATCTTTCTCAATTCAAACTCTCAGATGGTTTTAATCTGATTGTCTTTGTAAGGTAGTGAGCCTTCCCTTTGAGCAGCGAGCTCTAGGCAGTGTGCCTAAATGCAAGTGCATTCCCCATATTGTAAACTTTATTTGAGTATACTCAGATCATATTGTGGATTGGCCATCCATCATGGTTTTTCCCCTAACAGGGTTTCCATGTAAAAATCCTTGTGTTATGGTGTAGTGTCTATTTTCTTCATGTTTATGCACTATGATTGAATGTTACTAATTCTTTGAAGATAAAGGTTAATAATGTTAATTTTTGCACAACACTGATTCACCCCCCCTCTTAGTGTAGCTTGTTTCCAACACATTATAGCATAATAAGGGGTTTATTGAGTGATGACAAGCCTAGGAGAGTGTGAAATTTTTTTACAACACCTTAAAAAACTTCAGCACAAGGCTTGGAAAGGGGTAAAAAGAGGTTGAAAATGGTCCAAGATTCATAGGCTAAGGCCCAAATGAGCGAAAAGTGTCAAAGTCTACACTTTTTGGCAACACATTTAACCCCCACTTTAGTGAGAGGATAAACTTGCTTCAAAATCACACTAAAGTATCCCATTAGAGATGGCGAAGAATGACAAACAAGAAGAATGGGAAAGATGAAGGAGGTGGTCAAGCCCCCAAGGATTTGAGATTCTAAGTCAAGTCAACATCAACTCAAGAAGACACATTCAAGGGTGAATGCATTGCGGTGAAACAAGATACATGATCATGCAATGAAAAGAACTAAAGTGAAGATAAGAGAAAGGGTGAAAAAGGTGTGCTCACTCTGGGGCCACAAAACATCAGGTTGTCCGTGGGGTGAGTTGTCCCAAAAGATGAGAAATATACACACAATTGGTATGTACTCACACACATAAAGGTGGCTATGGGGAATGCCATGCCACTTGTTGGGCTTCCCGATTAACCATACCAAAGTTATACCTCGTGATAACTTTGATAAGGCACCACAAAGAAAGTGATGTTTGAAAATGATTTTGTTCAAAGGGATTTTTCTTTGTTTGTGCGATGTCTCAACCTAGGGAACATTATGCGTAATGTTTCCAAGAGAGGAAAAATGAAAATTTAATCATATTGTATGCAAGAGAGGCTAGGCTCATCTTGTATGCAAAGGAGGAAAAATGCAAATGTCTCATCCTGAACAACATTGTGTGTATTGTTTCTAAAAGAAGGAATCACAAGAAAAAAGATCTCACAATGAAATGTGAGTGGTGATGTATGCCCCCACTTTAAAGGGACTGCTACACACCGTTTTGTGAGAAATTTGTTTAAAGTAGAAGAGGAGAAAGACATGAGAGCTTTTTTAGAAAGACCTATGCCGAGTCATATGTCTCTGAGAAGCTGCATCATGAAAAGGGGTAGTATGTCACATGCGAGTCAAATTAAGACATATTGTCCACAACCCAAGCTTTCTCTTATATGTTCATGAAAGGTTAACGAGTAGTCAAAAGAGACAATGACAAGTGACATACAAGGGAAAGAGGCTACTGAACCCCTTGCACCCACTTAGTGCAGGACAAAAGTGAGCTGAAAGTAATGAGGGAACTCAAGGTTGATGTGAAAATTAGTATCAATTAGAGGAAGGAGGTGCCCCCACAGATGGAAGAACACCACAATCCTTAAGATGTTGAATTTTGTTACTCAAGGCCTTACATGCATTAGTGTGATGACCATGAACCTAGTGGTAAGCACAAAAGGAATGTTTGGTGGAACATTTCTTTTGGGTGTGAGGATGAAGGGATATCAAGTGATCTTGGAGGAGTCACAACAAGATACCCTCTTGATCGAGGTGAGAAGGTGATCCTTTGGTGTGCAACAAAGAAAGGTCATGCTTAGGATAGGATGTCATACCTACACAAGACGCTAGAGATTGTGAAATTTTGTATACTCCTGTAGAGGAGTGTGTAAAATATGAATCAGTAGTGGGTTGCGAGATGACATTGGTGTTAAGAAAATAGTCTTTTGTTGGTTGCAAAGGGTAGTGTTGATGGGAGGGGAAAACTTGGTGGTCTCGATTAGAGGACAATAACCAAGACCATGATGTGATGGTCGCTTGATAGGATTTATAGGGTTGCGAATACCTTATTCATTAGCACCACAAGCTTTTCCACTATAGACAAGTTTTTTCATGAGTTCATAACCTTTACCATAAATATTTTTCAGCTTTTTGGGATCAAGTGATTGTTTGTTATGTGTTGCATTGGTGGAAGTGGTTGAGGGGGATGCATGCAAAGGATCAACCAAGTCTTGTGTGGACAAGACTACGTTTCCCTTTTCAGAGTTGTTGTCTATGATCTTGGATGCTCCCATTAAGGGAGGGGTGAAGTCTAAGGAACCCCAATCATCATCTAAGAGCTTGGTGATTCTCTCAAGATGTTGTTCATTATTTGGTTGTTGTGAGGGTTCCACTTGGGTGGTTGGGTTTAAGGTATTGAAGTGATTCTCTTTGGATTTTTCAATGTGTAAGAAACTATTAGGTTCGAGATCGACATCAAGTGTGTACACTTTTTTGTTAAAGATGTACTTCATCTTTCGATGAAGAGTTGAAAGCACTCCATTCATTGCATGAATCCACAACCTGCCTACACTACTGTATTTGAATCCAATTTCTGACGAACGTTTGTTGGAATATCGACAATATATTGTTGGCATACCGACAAACCACTAAAATAAATTTTGTTGCTAATTTTTCGTTGCTTTCCTGACTAGATTTAAAACGTTGAAATCACAACACAACTTTGTCGGTTGCTACTGTGATCCTAATAAAATGCTACTTCCAAATTTGAGATGTTAGATAAAACTAATAGTGCAATGTGAAGAGAAGTAACAAGATAAAAGGGAACCTCAATAAGATTAGCCTAAGAAAGTGGACAACATAGAATTAAGATAAACAAATTGATTGCTGTTATACCTTCATGTTATTGCTTCCTTAGTTGGCCCTTGATTTTGAAGTCTTGTGTGCTCCTTAGATGGAAATGAAGTTGAATGGATGCAAGATGAATTGATGCAACATGGATTGATGATATAAGTGCTAAAATGGATAAGAGCTTGAATGACAATTTTGCAAAAGACTTGATCCTACAAAATGAAGGAAATGAGGGGGTATTTATAGGCTAATTGGAATTCTCTAGAGAATTCAACGGTTGGGATTGATCCAACAAGATCAAGATGAAGGGTTATGGTGAGTTGAGGACTCACAAGCCCTCACATCTTGACATGTGGAGTGTGAGATGTCTTAGGGTGGAGTGATGCGGAAATGAGGTGGAAGGGAAGTACATGAGGTGGATCTTGGGGGAAGAGAAGATTCCTTGGAGGAATAAAAGTGAATTAAAAATTCACAATGATTGGAAGAATCTAGTGGATAAGAGAGGGTCTCCAAAAAATTGGAGATTTGTCACACGTGGGTGATGTGACAAGTCCAAGGTTCTAGAAGCCCTTGGCACATGTGAAGTGACAAGTCAAGGCTTCTAGAATCTTGTATGGGGATGGGGAAGACCTTGGAAAGATAAAAGTGAATTAAAAATTCACATGGGGAAGAGAGGAACCTTGGGCAAATAAATGTGAATTAAAAATTCACATGGGGAAGAGAGTCCAGGCTAAAAATGGTAAGTGGGAAGGTTGACCAGAAAAGGTAAGCCAAATTTGGCTAATGATTTTGATTAAGGTTGTGTAAACACAGGATTAGGGTAAATAATGAGAGATTAGAAGCAAGTGGGAGATTATGGAGGATGTGACACTTAATCTTGATTAAGTGGTGCACATCCTAATCACAGATTAATTAATTTAATCTGGATTTAAAGAGGGTTATGGAGAATGTGACAAGGAGAGAGAAAAGAGGAATTAAAAATTGGTTTTAATCCAAATAGGTTAAATGACTAAATTAAATAATTTGTCATGTTTATTTAATTTAGAGAAGACAAGGGGGTAAGGTAAAGTATTTAATTTATTTAATTAGATACTTTAGGAACCTTAGGCAGAAAATTAAATAATGATTAAATAAATTATTTAATCACTATAAATGAAATAGATGAATAGAGTAGAAGATTTTGATCATATGGAAGTGATCAAATTTGGATGTCTACATTTTGCCCCTCTTTGAAGTGCTGTTAGAATAACCGTGCTTCGAAGAAAAGAAAGTGTAGATGACTTTATAGAGGAAGTAACTAGAAGATGATGGCCCGGTGTGGGGAAGAGGACTTGACTCGTCCAATTAGTGGAGAATGGATGAAGATGTCCCAATGTTGGAGGGGAATGACTATGATAGGGAAAATGGATTAATGTGAAGGGTATGCCCCCTCGAGAGGATGATAGGGAAAAAAGAAGGGTCCCGGGCAACATCTCGATAAGAAGAAACAGATGGTATAGTTGGAAAGAGGGCGAAAAATTAGGCAAGTTTTCCTTTTGAATGAAGTGAATCGGACAAATGGGGTGCAAATGGCGGTACCGGGAAGGGAAGGGATTAGTCAGAGGAATAAAACAGTAAATAAAAGATAAAAATACCTTTTCAAATAGAAGGAAAGGCAACAAAACCCCCTATTAACGCATTTTAACGCATGTTAAATGTTTTATCAAAAATGTAAAACATGGGTTTTGTGGATGAGAAAAAATTAGAAAATGGGTAGGAATGAAAAATTTGAAAATGTGGAAAAAAAATTTGAAATTTGGAGGGAGAGGAAATTTGGCCGTCGGGGTGCGTATACACCCCTCGTCGGGCAGATCTGCCCCAAGCTCAGGGTGGGTCTGCCCCAGGCGAGGGCGTATCTGCCTCGCGGTGAGGAGAGTCCACCCCGAGCGGGGGCATGTCCGTCCCGCTGCAAGGGCGGGTCCGCTCTGCAGCGTGGTGGCCAGGTGCCACCAATTGCGGGCGGCACCACCCATGACCAGCGGTGGCACGACCTCGGCGGCGATGCCGCTACCTAGCCTAGTGGGGCGGGTCTGCCACGCTACAAGGGGCGGATTCGCCTCGCTACAGGCTGAGGGCGGGTCCGCCCCGCTGCAGGGGGCGGATCTGCCCCGCTGCAGGATGAGGGCGAGTTCGCCCTGGCAGTCCGAGGGCGTGTTCGCCCCATTGCAGGGGCGAGTCTACCTCACAGGTGGGAGGGAAGAGGGAGGGGGAAGAGGAAAGAAAGAAAGAGAAGAAGGAAAAAAAGAAAGTGGGGGGAGGAGGAAGAAGAATTGGATGAAAAAGAAAGAGAAAGTCTCAGAACTAGGAGAGGTTTGACAAGATGAAAATTATGATGAGGGATGAGATGATGAAAGGGGATATGATGATGGATGATGGAATTATGATGAAATGAGCACAAATAGACTCAAGGACAAAGATGATGGTGCCCCAGTCAAGCTACAAGCCAGGTTGTGCGGATGGTGAATGGAGCGTTTGTTTGATAAGGACATGATATATCCCAAACAACACAAGGATGGGGAATGACACATCCTAGCGAGGATGAGGATGAGTGTTGTTGATGAGGGAATGATACATCCCATAACAACACAAGGATAGGGAAGGTTACATCTAGATGAGGATGAGGATGAGTGTTGTTGATGAGGGAATGATACATCCCATAACAACACAGGGATAGGGAAGGATACATCTAGATGAGGATGAGGATGAGTGTTGTTGATGAGGGAATGATACATCCCATAACAACACAAGGATAGGGAAGGATACATCCCGATGAGAGTGTTGTTGATGAGGGAAGGATACATCCCAAAACAACACAAGGATAGGGAATGATACATCCCAGAGATGATAATGATGATGATGATGATTGGATTAAGGCTTGTAGCAAGGCTAAGGCCAAGGGTGTGATTAGATTATTGGAATCGAAGAGGATGGGGGAGATATGCAAGATGATGGAATGGAAAATGAAATGCAATCCTAATGCAATTTGCCATCCTTGGAGCACTAATTTTTGCTATAGCATAAGACACTGGGCATCAAGGTATGTAAACCAAGACGAATTAGTGTCCAATGCATAAAACAAACACAACAGACAAGAAGGCTATTCCAACACCCCAAAATCGTGATGAATTTGGTCAGGCCAAGTATTGGAATAACCACAAGCACAAAAGGATGCCCCAGCATAGTACAAGACCACAGGGGTCTTCATGGGTACTACGTGGGACAACCAAGAAGATAGAAACATACAAAAGAGATCAAAATACGCCCCTATGTTTACAATTCAAAGCACACCATGATATGATGGATCAAGGCAACCATGACAAGTGATGATAGGGAGCTCAAATGACAAACAAAAGCCAAAAGCATCAAAAGATCACAATCAAATTCAAATGTCCTTTGCCATAGGATCAAGATGATGGATGGGGTTGATGAGGTCTGTTAGGAAGGATACATCCTGTTGAGACCGATGATGGATAGAACTAAAAGATCGATATGACGTAGGATACAAGAAACTTATTGGATCTTGTGATATAGATGACCATTGTTTGATAAGCACCAGCTCGGATGGGGACATACTTGATGACACGACAAGATGATGAGACATAAGGTGACAAGATGATAAAATGATGGGATGACAAAATAGACACACCCTAAAGACCTAGGGGCTCGAGGATTGATCAAAGATCAACCTTGCCTACGTGACAGCGCAGAGCCCTCATAGTTCAGGAAAAGACCATGGTAAAAGCAGAAAGTGGAAAATGAAGACCTCGATGGATGACAAAGACCAAATGGAAAAAATGCCTAGGGGGTAGACCAAATGATGGACCTTGCCTATGTGAAAGTGCAGAGGCAATGTAGTTCGACACAAGGCCAAAGACAAATGATGGAAGAGGATAAGGCAGATAAAAGACAGAGCCCTGGGGGTGAACCAAATGATCGACCTTTCCTACGTGAAAGTGTAGGGGCAACATAGTTCGACCAAAGACCGATGACAAATGATGGAGGATGACAAGAAAAACAAAAGACAGAGCCCCGGGGGCAGATCAAATGATCAACCTTGCCTACGTGAAAGCGCAGGGGCAACGTAGTTCGACCGACAATAGATAAGGGATGATGAAATGACCAAGATAAAAGGATGGATTTGATATGATGAGACAAGATAGACTTGCAGGATTGGATAGGACGATGGTTGATATGTGTAAGATATGTAGGATGTGAAGCTCAGGGATGGGATAGGTAATTAGATCATTAGAGTATGAATTGGAAAGGTGAGACGATGGATAGAGGAGTGATGAAGATGTGAGAAAGATGTGGTAAATAGATAGGAGAGATGAATTATGATGTGAATGGCATTGGGTTGCATGCGGGTAGCCTAGAGCTAGATACCAATGACAAGGGATAATAGAGGGAAATGGATGGATGGATAAGCAGATGCTTGGGTAGGTGGATAGATGAGATGAAGATTGAGAGGATATTATTAAGATGTGATAAATAGATAGGAATGATGATAGTGAGATAGCATGGCATTGGATTTCATGGGGGTAGCCGATAGCTAGATACCAATGACAAGGGATGAGGAGATAGAAGGAAATGGATGGATGGATAAATATGGGGAGATAGAAAGATGCGAGGATAGGAAGATAAGGATTGGGAGATGGTAGGGATTATTGGATGGATAAATGGATGGGATGACAAGGCGATGAGAGTATATGGAGATAAGGATTGGGAGATGGCAGGGATTACTTGGAGGGATGGATGGACGATGTCTCAAGGACTAAGACACAAAGAAGGAGATGCCCCCACTCTAGATGTGTCATTTGTGATGAGGCAAGAGGGAAGGAAGATAGAAGGATGGGGAAATAAGGGAGCGAATGGATATGGATTGTAGTAGGATGGGAGTATAGGAAGATAAGTATTTGGTAGATGGAAGGGATGACTGGATGGATAAATGGATGGAGAGGTAAGGATGGGTAGGATGGAGAGATGGAAAGGATTTCTTGGAGGGATGGATGGACGATGTCACCAAGGAATTCATGGAAAAGAACGAGATTCCCCCACTCTAGATGTGTCATGCATGACGAGGCAAGAGGGATAGCAAGATGTGTGAAAGGAATACGATAGTGTATGGATGAGGGGGAATATATGCCAAGAGATGTCCAACGCATGTATATAGGTTTTCCCCTATCTTTATCAAGATCAAAAGGAAGATGGAGGGTTGGATAGGATGCGAAAGAGGGTGGGTAAGATGTGGAAGATAGGTGGATGTAGGAGATGGAGGAAAGGAATGCGTAAGTGGATGTTGCCCCCAATCATGGAAGGAGACTAGATGGGGGATTTACACATGATGCCTGTTTGCCAGGTTTTCATCATGGTACTAATCCAAGGCGCTTTTTTTCCAAGTTTTCAACTTTGGACGAATTATTTTCTCCTCCTTTTTTTTGTATTTTTTGTATTTTTTCTCTTTTTTTCTCTTTTTTTTGCTGATTTTTTGGACTAGGATGTGGACGAAGATGGATAAAGATAGGGATATGGATATGCGGATTTTTAGAGGACAGTTGATAAGGATAGGGATGAAGGACTCACGCATCAAGTTCCATATGAGGTAATAAGAGCCCATGTTTGAAGTGACTATTCGGATGTTGGTACAACCTTATTAGACTGGATGGTTTATGCAAGAGGATGGATTAAAGGAATTTGATGGGGGAGATATGGGGGATAGTGGATGGGATGTTGGAAAGTGTATGGATGGAATGATGGAGTGGATGTGTGATGGGGGAAGGTGTTCAGGACCAAGATTGGCACATGTGGTAGATGTGAAATGATAGGAGGGTTGATGGGTGGATAATGTGGCGATAGTGGAGGCATTGGGATAGGAAATTTTGGGACATAAGGACCCAAAACAGATTGAGGAGATGGAGGATGCAAATGATTTTGTGGGGGAATAGCAACTTTGGATGTCATTATAGACGTGTCATTGGAAGGTATGGTACCTTTTTTCTTTGGGATCCACATGGTTTTGAGTGTTGCTTTGGTGGGCCTTTGTGGCCTTTTGGATTGATTGGGATTTTGGATTCGATTTTTCTATTCTTCAACATGTCTTTTGAAGGAGACATGAGGAACTTTAGATTCATGTGGATGTTTGGATTTATGTATTGTTGCTTTGGCATCCAAAGTGCTTTTAGTAGCAATGGGATGGGTATGAGGAGATGGATGATGTGGAGTGATGGAGGTAGGGTTATAGGGATTACGTGTAGATGGAGAATGTGTAGGTATGTGCCTTTGTTGATCCTGATTAGGAGTTATGAAGGTAGGATTTTTATGTTGTGTACGAGGGAGAGGGGGTGGATGAATGAAAGGATGAATAGGATAAGATGGAGGGTGTGATTTTGGGATATAAGGACCCAAAATAGACTGTGTATATGGAGGATGTGTGGTCTTTGATGGAGGGATATAAGAACCCATAGTAGATGGAGGATGAGAAATGATGGATAGAGGGACATAAGGACCCAAAATGGATTTAGAGGATGAGGGAGGAAGATGGATAGTTGTTTTGAGGTAATATGATGGAGGAGGAGGGATGGCGGCATATGACTTGGTAGAACGATGGGAAGTACCTCTTGTGCCTTTAGAAGAGGATCATTTAGGATGTACGGAGGTTGTACCAACATCTTTAGAGCGTGGGTTTTGGGAGATATATCCAAGACCATGTGTGCCTGGATGTTCTTTGACTTGAATGGGCTCTAAAGTACCTTGCTCATGAAGGCCTAAACCTTTTCCTTGATATTTAATTTTTTGTAGCATGTGATTTATGGTAGGATGCTTATTCTCTTGGAAGCATGATGCGAGCACATTAGTAGGTGGAAGAGGAAAGGTGGTGCATAGACATTTTTTTTCTTCTTCAAGAAGACCACCATGGACGCATGTAATATTACCAAGGTGATACAAAAGTGGCATTGGGATGGTAAGACTAGATGGCGATGAAGGATCATGTGATGGGGATGAGGGGATAGCAACATTAGGAGGAATGAGTGATAAGGGATCATGAGAGGAATTGGGGAGTACAATGGGATCTAGATGTATGGTAGTGGATGATAAGGGCTCATGAGATGGAGTGATTGGATCTTGAAGGCAAAGGGGATCATGGGATGGAGTGGAGGAGATAGTGTGATCTTGAGATGGGGTGGATGGGAGGATAGGAGCATGACTTGGTTGAGGATATGGATCATGAGATGAAATGGATGGAAGACTATGTTCTTGAGATGGAGTAGATGGGATGGAGTGATCTTGATTTGGAGGAGGGGATATGCTTGTATGCTTTGGATCAATCTCTTGGCATGACTCATCTTGTGTGGGATGTATGATGATGGAAGAGTGTTGGAGGGACTCCCCAATTGGGGGAGATAGGAGGATGGTTGATTCATGAAGCTCATGGGATTGGAGTTTGTGAATAGTAGGACTAGGAGGAGGGGATTGGATGTCTTCAATGGATTTGGTGGATCTAGGAGTAGAAGATGGGGATTGAATGGATTGAATGGGTTTGAGTGGCTCAATCATTTGGAAAATGTTAGGAATAGTGATGGGTGGGATAGGTCTAGGATGGAGGAGGGCCTCATCACTAGTGACAGTACATGATAGAGTGGGAGGGCATGATGTCTCTTCTTGCATGAGTCCTTGGGCGACATTTGGAAGGGATGTAGGGTTAGGTAGAGTGATGGGAATGGATGGAGGATTAGGATTAGGGATTGGTGGATTAGGATTAGACATGGGGATGTGATTGGATGGAGGACTAGGAGGAGATGGAGGATTAGGATTAGATGAAGGGATGGGATTGGATGGAGGATTAGGGATTGGTGGATTAGGATTAGATGAGGGGATTGGAATGGATGGAGGATTAGGGATTGGTGGATTAGGGTTAGACGTGGGGATGTGATTGGATGGAGGACTAGGAGGAGATGGAGGATTAGGATTAGGGATTTGTGGATTAGGATTGGATGTGGGGATGGGATTGGATGGAGGACTAGGAGGAGATGGAGGATTAGGATTAGGGATTTGTGGATTAGGATTGGATGT
>CM021106.1:226832401-226883552 GCA_007115665.2 Sequoiadendron giganteum
GAAAGAGGATTCCCTAAATAGGTTCCTAGGGTTTTTCAGCTAGGAACACTTGGTTTAGGAAATGGACACTCTTTCACCTAATGATATGTTTTTTTGGTGACTGCATTCAAAGGAGGATGATTGGGGGTTTGATGTGATGTGTGTGAGGTGCCCTAAATGTAATAAACTGAAAATGCAATGATTTGCTACTGCTAAACTATAGAAATGCAAAGTGGTGGAAAACACATAACGATATGCAAGCATGTACAAAATGACCTAATAATGTACACTAAACTATACATAAATGAAAGAGATAAAATGAGTGCACCTAGGATTTGAAGGAGGATTTATTGGAGGTCTGAAATGTTGCTGAATTTGATGTAGAAGCTGAAAGGGACACTTGTGCCAATCTGGGCGATCTAGTCCTCTTCTTGGAAAACTTCACCAGAGCCCGTTTCAGCTAAAAGGGTATCCAGATCTACCAAAATCCCTAAAAAATAGCTTCAGTGGGACTAGGTCACCCAAAGTGGTGACCTAGTCCTCTTCTAAATGTTTGAAGATCAGAAGATGGAATTTGAAGCCCTTGGTCTGTGTTCTCTACTCCTCTAGGTGTCCGGTCCCAAAAATGAAGATTATGGTCTGTAGAGCTCTTCCAAGCTTCAACTAGGGTTTCTTCAACCTTAGAGAGCTTGGAAAAATTGTTGAATGATCTTCCACCCTAGTTCTTTGTCAAATCTGCCTACAAGACCTGCAAATCACACAAAGAGAGAAAACTTGTTGAATGTTAGGGATTAGGGGTTTGCCTTAGTCAAACCCCTTTTGAGTAATCAAACCAAATGAATATGTAAATATAAATAATCATGAAACAAATGAGAGTGATGGAGTTTACCTTGCCATGATGTTTGATCTTGAATTGTAGCAATGGAGGATTCAACCCTTGAATGCTCCTTGAGAGATGTCTTGTTGTCTTAGACTACTCAAACCCTAGCTTGCTTGAGAAGAAGAAGAGATGATAGAGAAGAGAGGTGAAAAAAATGAGATGGAAGAAGTGTACCTAATGATGAATAATGAATAATTAGGGTTTTTAGGCCTATTTATACAAGTTATGCCCTAATTTTCTTGAAATAACACCACACAGGCCGAATTTAGGGTTTTAGAGACAAAAATCCTGAAGAAATTATGTTAAATTTGATTTTTAAGCCACATGGGACTAGGTTTCCCAAGGTGGCGACCTAGTCCACCTAGGAAAATTTGAGTGGTTATCGATAATGAAAATGTGATTATTTAGGTTTGTCGGGATTATCTTCTGAAAACACACTAAGATAAGACTTATATGTGTATTAAGGGGTCATGATGTTGGCAAGAGACACTACAAATATCATTTGGTGTTGTCATTAATGGCAACCCTAGTCGATGATTAGGTATGTGCATCATTAATTTATCCTACCGACAGTCAGATTGCAAATAGTTAAGGAAGAACAGAGCATCCAACAGTTTTAGGTTCATCGATTCACATACATATTTTCAGTTAATATTTTGTGCTGCATATCTCAGTGAAGGTCGATTAATGTATTCTTCGTGTTATCTATAAATCTCAGTGCCTCGTATTGATCCGTGTGGAAGTTAGAAGATCTGGTTAGCTAATTCTTTGTTTTATCAACACTGGAGCCGACTTTGTGAACATATCATGTCGCAGATGTATGGGAAGAAATTAGTTAAGTATTTTTATGTTCGTGCATCTTTGTTTGGGTCCTAGCTATGTTGTGGCCGATCATTGTAGATGCGCATCAAGCTTTATTCATGATTTAAGCCGACAGATTTAAATATTCTTTTGTTCTATTGAAGATGACATATTGTAATTGAATTCTAAGTTGCAGATATATATAAGAGATCGCTTGCATCATTTTGAAGAAAGTATGAAGTGCATGTTGATGCAAATTGTGAATAAGAGTAGAGAAGAAGAGCGATAATGCACAGTTTCACTTGTGCATGAAGGATTTGTGTTGCGAGTGTGAAAAAAAAATAGCAAAAGTGCATAATCAGTCTGTAGGACAAAAGATTGAATATTGTGCCTAACTGGAACTGCAATCAAGCATATGTAGATGCTATCTTTCTCAATTCAAACTCTCAGATGGTTTTAATCTGATTGTCTTTGTAAGGTAGTGAGCCTTCCCTTTGAGCAGCGAGCTCTAGGCAGTGTGCCTAAATGCAAGTGCATTCCCCATATTGTAAACTTTATTTGAGTATACTCAGATCATATTGTGGATTGGCCATCCATCATGGTTTTTCCCCTAACAGGGTTTCCATGTAAAAATCCTTGTGTTATGGTGTAGTGTCTATTTTCTTCATGTTTATGCACTATGATTGAATGTTACTAATTCTTTGAAGATAAAGGTTAATAATGTTAATTTTTGCACAACACTGATTCACCCCCCCTCTTAGTGTAGCTTGTTTCCAACACATTATAGCATAATAAGGGGTTTATTGAGTGATGACAAGCCTAGGAGAGTGTGAAATTTTTTTACAACACCTTAAAAAACTTCAGCACAAGGCTTGGAAAGGGGTAAAAAGAGGTTGAAAATGGTCCAAGATTCATAGGCTAAGGCCCAAATGAGCGAAAAGTGTCAAAGTCTACACTTTTTGGCAACACATTTAACCCCCACTTTAGTGAGAGGATAAACTTGCTTCAAAATCACACTAAAGTATCCCATTAGAGATGGCGAAGAATGACAAACAAGAAGAATGGGAAAGATGAAGGAGGTGGTCAAGCCCCCAAGGATTTGAGATTCTAAGTCAAGTCAACATCAACTCAAGAAGACACATTCAAGGGTGAATGCATTGCGGTGAAACAAGATACATGATCATGCAATGAAAAGAACTAAAGTGAAGATAAGAGAAAGGGTGAAAAAGGTGTGCTCACTCTGGGGCCACAAAACATCAGGTTGTCCGTGGGGTGAGTTGTCCCAAAAGATGAGAAATATACACACAATTGGTATGTACTCACACACATAAAGGTGGCTATGGGGAATGCCATGCCACTTGTTGGGCTTCCCGATTAACCATACCAAAGTTATACCTCGTGATAACTTTGATAAGGCACCACAAAGAAAGTGATGTTTGAAAATGATTTTGTTCAAAGGGATTTTTCTTTGTTTGTGCGATGTCTCAACCTAGGGAACATTATGCGTAATGTTTCCAAGAGAGGAAAAATGAAAATTTAATCATATTGTATGCAAGAGAGGCTAGGCTCATCTTGTATGCAAAGGAGGAAAAATGCAAATGTCTCATCCTGAACAACATTGTGTGTATTGTTTCTAAAAGAAGGAATCACAAGAAAAAAGATCTCACAATGAAATGTGAGTGGTGATGTATGCCCCCACTTTAAAGGGACTGCTACACACCGTTTTGTGAGAAATTTGTTTAAAGTAGAAGAGGAGAAAGACATGAGAGCTTTTTTAGAAAGACCTATGCCGAGTCATATGTCTCTGAGAAGCTGCATCATGAAAAGGGGTAGTATGTCACATGCGAGTCAAATTAAGACATATTGTCCACAACCCAAGCTTTCTCTTATATGTTCATGAAAGGTTAACGAGTAGTCAAAAGAGACAATGACAAGTGACATACAAGGGAAAGAGGCTACTGAACCCCTTGCACCCACTTAGTGCAGGACAAAAGTGAGCTGAAAGTAATGAGGGAACTCAAGGTTGATGTGAAAATTAGTATCAATTAGAGGAAGGAGGTGCCCCCACAGATGGAAGAACACCACAATCCTTAAGATGTTGAATTTTGTTACTCAAGGCCTTACATGCATTAGTGTGATGACCATGAACCTAGTGGTAAGCACAAAAGGAATGTTTGGTGGAACATTTCTTTTGGGTGTGAGGATGAAGGGATATCAAGTGATCTTGGAGGAGTCACAACAAGATACCCTCTTGATCGAGGTGAGAAGGTGATCCTTTGGTGTGCAACAAAGAAAGGTCATGCTTAGGATAGGATGTCATACCTACACAAGACGCTAGAGATTGTGAAATTTTGTATACTCCTGTAGAGGAGTGTGTAAAATATGAATCAGTAGTGGGTTGCGAGATGACATTGGTGTTAAGAAAATAGTCTTTTGTTGGTTGCAAAGGGTAGTGTTGATGGGAGGGGAAAACTTGGTGGTCTCGATTAGAGGACAATAACCAAGACCATGATGTGATGGTCGCTTGATAGGATTTATAGGGTTGCGAATACCTTATTCATTAGCACCACAAGCTTTTCCACTATAGACAAGTTTTTTCATGAGTTCATAACCTTTACCATAAATATTTTTCAGCTTTTTGGGATCAAGTGATTGTTTGTTATGTGTTGCATTGGTGGAAGTGGTTGAGGGGGATGCATGCAAAGGATCAACCAAGTCTTGTGTGGACAAGACTACGTTTCCCTTTTCAGAGTTGTTGTCTATGATCTTGGATGCTCCCATTAAGGGAGGGGTGAAGTCTAAGGAACCCCAATCATCATCTAAGAGCTTGGTGATTCTCTCAAGATGTTGTTCATTATTTGGTTGTTGTGAGGGTTCCACTTGGGTGGTTGGGTTTAAGGTATTGAAGTGATTCTCTTTGGATTTTTCAATGTGTAAGAAACTATTAGGTTCGAGATCGACATCAAGTGTGTACACTTTTTTGTTAAAGATGTACTTCATCTTTCGATGAAGAGTTGAAAGCACTCCATTCATTGCATGAATCCACAACCTGCCTACACTACTGTATTTGAATCCAATTTCTGACGAACGTTTGTTGGAATATCGACAATATATTGTTGGCATACCGACAAACCACTAAAATAAATTTTGTTGCTAATTTTTCGTTGCTTTCCTGACTAGATTTAAAACGTTGAAATCACAACACAACTTTGTCGGTTGCTACTGTGATCCTAATAAAATGCTACTTCCAAATTTGAGATGTTAGATAAAACTAATAGTGCAATGTGAAGAGAAGTAACAAGATAAAAGGGAACCTCAATAAGATTAGCCTAAGAAAGTGGACAACATAGAATTAAGATAAACAAATTGATTGCTGTTATACCTTCATGTTATTGCTTCCTTAGTTGGCCCTTGATTTTGAAGTCTTGTGTGCTCCTTAGATGGAAATGAAGTTGAATGGATGCAAGATGAATTGATGCAACATGGATTGATGATATAAGTGCTAAAATGGATAAGAGCTTGAATGACAATTTTGCAAAAGACTTGATCCTACAAAATGAAGGAAATGAGGGGGTATTTATAGGCTAATTGGAATTCTCTAGAGAATTCAACGGTTGGGATTGATCCAACAAGATCAAGATGAAGGGTTATGGTGAGTTGAGGACTCACAAGCCCTCACATCTTGACATGTGGAGTGTGAGATGTCTTAGGGTGGAGTGATGCGGAAATGAGGTGGAAGGGAAGTACATGAGGTGGATCTTGGGGGAAGAGAAGATTCCTTGGAGGAATAAAAGTGAATTAAAAATTCACAATGATTGGAAGAATCTAGTGGATAAGAGAGGGTCTCCAAAAAATTGGAGATTTGTCACACGTGGGTGATGTGACAAGTCCAAGGTTCTAGAAGCCCTTGGCACATGTGAAGTGACAAGTCAAGGCTTCTAGAATCTTGTATGGGGATGGGGAAGACCTTGGAAAGATAAAAGTGAATTAAAAATTCACATGGGGAAGAGAGGAACCTTGGGCAAATAAATGTGAATTAAAAATTCACATGGGGAAGAGAGTCCAGGCTAAAAATGGTAAGTGGGAAGGTTGACCAGAAAAGGTAAGCCAAATTTGGCTAATGATTTTGATTAAGGTTGTGTAAACACAGGATTAGGGTAAATAATGAGAGATTAGAAGCAAGTGGGAGATTATGGAGGATGTGACACTTAATCTTGATTAAGTGGTGCACATCCTAATCACAGATTAATTAATTTAATCTGGATTTAAAGAGGGTTATGGAGAATGTGACAAGGAGAGAGAAAAGAGGAATTAAAAATTGGTTTTAATCCAAATAGGTTAAATGACTAAATTAAATAATTTGTCATGTTTATTTAATTTAGAGAAGACAAGGGGGTAAGGTAAAGTATTTAATTTATTTAATTAGATACTTTAGGAACCTTAGGCAGAAAATTAAATAATGATTAAATAAATTATTTAATCACTATAAATGAAATAGATGAATAGAGTAGAAGATTTTGATCATATGGAAGTGATCAAATTTGGATGTCTACATTTTGCCCCTCTTTGAAGTGCTGTTAGAATAACCGTGCTTCGAAGAAAAGAAAGTGTAGATGACTTTATAGAGGAAGTAACTAGAAGATGATGGCCCGGTGTGGGGAAGAGGACTTGACTCGTCCAATTAGTGGAGAATGGATGAAGATGTCCCAATGTTGGAGGGGAATGACTATGATAGGGAAAATGGATTAATGTGAAGGGTATGCCCCCTCGAGAGGATGATAGGGAAAAAAGAAGGGTCCCGGGCAACATCTCGATAAGAAGAAACAGATGGTATAGTTGGAAAGAGGGCGAAAAATTAGGCAAGTTTTCCTTTTGAATGAAGTGAATCGGACAAATGGGGTGCAAATGGCGGTACCGGGAAGGGAAGGGATTAGTCAGAGGAATAAAACAGTAAATAAAAGATAAAAATACCTTTTCAAATAGAAGG
Source organism: Sequoiadendron giganteum (assembly GCA_007115665.2). NCBI lineage: Eukaryota > Viridiplantae > Streptophyta > Pinopsida > Cupressales > Cupressaceae > Sequoiadendron > Sequoiadendron giganteum. The sequence goes on from CM021106.1 coordinate 226,839,049, forward strand.
AAAGGCAACAAAACCCCCTATTAACGCATTTTAACGCATGTTAAATGTTTTATCAAAAATGTAAAACATGGGTTTTGTGGATGAGAAAAAATTAGAAAATGGGTAGGAATGAAAAATTTGAAAATGTGGAAAAAAAATTTGAAATTTGGAGGGAGAGGAAATTTGGCCGTCGGGGTGCGTATACACCCCTCGTCGGGCAGATCTGCCCCAAGCTCAGGGTGGGTCTGCCCCAGGCGAGGGCGTATCTGCCTCGCGGTGAGGAGAGTCCACCCCGAGCGGGGGCATGTCCGTCCCGCTGCAAGGGCGGGTCCGCTCTGCAGCGTGGTGGCCAGGTGCCACCAATTGCGGGCGGCACCACCCATGACCAGCGGTGGCACGACCTCGGCGGCGATGCCGCTACCTAGCCTAGTGGGGCGGGTCTGCCACGCTACAAGGGGCGGATTCGCCTCGCTACAGGCTGAGGGCGGGTCCGCCCCGCTGCAGGGGGCGGATCTGCCCCGCTGCAGGATGAGGGCGAGTTCGCCCTGGCAGTCCGAGGGCGTGTTCGCCCCATTGCAGGGGCGAGTCTACCTCACAGGTGGGAGGGAAGAGGGAGGGGGAAGAGGAAAGAAAGAAAGAGAAGAAGGAAAAAAAGAAAGTGGGGGGAGGAGGAAGAAGAATTGGATGAAAAAGAAAGAGAAAGTCTCAGAACTAGGAGAGGTTTGACAAGATGAAAATTATGATGAGGGATGAGATGATGAAAGGGGATATGATGATGGATGATGGAATTATGATGAAATGAGCACAAATGGACTCAAGGACAAAGATGACGGTGCCCCAGTCAAGCTACAAGCTAGGTTGTGCGGATGGTGGATGGAGCGTTTGTTTGATAAGGACATGATATATCCCAAACAACACAAGGATGGGGAATGACACATCCTAATGAGGATGAGGATGAGTGTTGTCGATGAGGGAATGATACATCCCATAACAACACAAGGATAGGGAAGGATACATCCAGATGAGGATGAGGATGAGTGTTGTTGATGAGGGAATGATACATCCCATAACAACACAAGGATAGGGAAGGATACATCCCGATGAGAGTGTTGTTGATGAGGGAAGGATACATCCCAAAACAATACAAGGATAGGGAAGGATACATCCCAGAGATGATAATGATGATGATGATGATTGGATCAAGGCTTGTAGCAAGGCTAAGGCCAAGAGTGTGATTAGATTATTGGAATGGAAGAGGATGGGGGAGATATGCAAGATGATGGAATGGAAAATAAAATGCAATCCTAATGCAATTTGCCATCCTTGGAGCACTGATTTTTGCTATAGCATAAGACACTAGGCGTTAGGGTATGTAAACCAAGACGAATTAGTGTCCAATGCATAAAACAAACACAACAGACAAGAAGGCTATTCCAACACCCCAAAATCATGATGACTTTGGTCGGGCCAAGTATTGGAATAACCACAAGCACAAAAGGATGCCCTAGCATAACACAAGACCATAGGGGTCTTGGTGGGTACTACGTGGGACAACCAAGAAGATAGAAACATACAAAAGAGATTAAAATACGCCCCTATGTTTACGAGTCAAAGCACACCATGATATGATGGATCAAGGCGACCATGACAAGTGATGATAGGGAGCTCAAATGACAAACAAAATCTAAAAGCATCAAAAGATCACAATCAATTTCAAATGTCCTTTGCCATAGGATCAAGATGATGGATGGGGTTGATGAGGTCTATTAGGAAGGATACATCCTGTTGAGACCGATGATGGATAGAACTAAAAGATTGATATGATGCAGGATACAAGAAACCGATTGGATCTTGTGATACAGATGACCGTTGTTTGATAAGCATCAACTCAGATGGGGACATACTTGACGACACGACAAGATGATGAGACATAAGGTGACAAGATGATAAAATGATGGGATGAAAAAATAGACACACCCTAAAGACCTAGGGGCTCGAGGATTGATCAAAGATCAACCTTGCCTACGTGACAGCGCAGAGCCCTCATAGTTCAGGAAAAGACCATGGTAAAAGCAGAAAGTGGAAAATGAAGACCTCGATGGATGACAAAGACCAAATGGAAAAAATGCCTAGGGGGTAGACCAAATGATGGACCTTGCCTATGTGAAAGTGCAGAGGCAATGTAGTTCGACACAAGGCCAAAGACAAATGATGGAAGAGGATAAGGCAGATAAAAGACAGAGCCCTGGGGGTGAACCAAATGATCGACCTTTCCTACGTGAAAGTGTAGGGGCAACATAGTTCGACCAAAGACCGATGACAAATGATGGAGGATGACAAGAAAAACAAAAGACAGAGCCCCGGGGGCAGATCAAATGATCAACCTTGCCTACGTGAAAGCGCAGGGGCAACGTAGTTCGACCGACAATAGATAAGGGATGATGAAATGACCAAGATAAAAGGATGGATTTGATATGATGAGACAAGATAGACTTGCAGGATTGGATAGGACGATGGTTGATATGTGTAAGATATGTAGGATGTGAAGCTCAGGGATGGGATAGGTAATCGGATCATTAGAGTATGAATTGGAAAGGTGAGACGATGGATAGAGGGGTGATGAAGATGTGAGAAAGATGTGGTAAATAGATAGGAGAGATGAATTATGATGTGAATGGCATTGGGTTGCATGCGGGTAGCCTAGAGCTAGATACCAATGACAAGGGATAATAGAGGGAAATGGATGGATGGATAAGCAGATGCTTGGGTAGGTGGATAGATGAGATGAAGATTAAGAGGATATTGTTAAGATGTGATAAATAGATAGGAATGATGATAGTGAGATAGCATGGCATTGGATTTCATGGGGGTAGCCGATAGCTAGATACCAATGACAAGGGATGATGAGATAGAGGGAAATGGATGGATGTATAAAGATGGGGAGATAGAAAGATGAGAGGATAGGCGGATAAGGATTGGGAGATGGTAGGGATTATTGGATGGATAAATGGATGGGATGATGAGGGGATGAGAGTATATGGAGATAGGAGAATGGATTGAAGTTTGTGAATATAAGGACTAGGAGGAAGGGATTGGATGTCTTCAATAGATTGGATGGATCTAGTAGTAGAAGATAGGGATTGAATGGATTGAATGGGTTTGAGTGGTTCAATCGTTTGGATGGTGTCAGGAATGGTGATGGGATGTATAGGTGTAGGATAGAGGAGGGCCTCATCACTAGTGACAATACATGATAGAGTGGGAGGGCATGGTGGCTCTTCTTGCATGAGTCCTTGGGCGACATTTGGAAGAGATGTAGGATTAGGTAGAGTGATGGGAATGGATGGAGGATTAGGATTAGACGGGGGGATGTGATTGGATGGAGGACTAGGAGGAGATGGAGGATTAGGATTAGATGAAGGGATGGGATTGGATGTAGGACTAAGAGGAGATGGAGGATTAGGATTGGATGGAGGACTAAGAGGAGATGGAGGATTAGGATTAGGGATTTGTGGATTAGGATTGGATGGAGGACTAAGAGGAGATGGACGATTAGGATTGGATGGAGGACTAAGAGGAGATGGAGGATTAGGATTAGGGATTTGTGGATTAGGATTGGATGTAGGACTAAGAGGAGATGAAGGATTAGGATTAGATGTGGGTATGATATTGGATGTAGGACTAGGAGGAGATGGAGGATTAGGATTAGGTGAGTGGATGGGACTAGATGGGGAACTAGGAGTGGTTGGAGATGGAGGATTATGATTAGGTGAGTGGATAGGACTAGATGGGGAACTAGGAGTGATTGGAGGAGATGGAGGATTATGATTAGATGAAGGATTAAGATATAATGCAGTGAAAGGGGGAGTGATGTAGGAAGATGTGGATGTTGGACTAGATTGGGAAGATTGGGATGGTGAATGATAGTAGGAATATGTAGATGAAGGATTAGAATGGGGAGATGTGGAATTAATGCGAATATATTGGGATGGGGGATTGTGATAGGAATGTGTGGATGTTGGATTAGAATAGGAAGATTGAGGTGGTGGACCACCATAGGAAGAAATGTATGGTGGGTTTGTGTAGGAGGATATGGATGGTAGATAAGGATGAGGGGATTAAGATGGTGGATTAGGATAGGAGGAATATTGGGATGGGGGATTGTGATAGGAATGTGTGAGTGTTGGATTAGGATGAGAAGATTGGGATGTGGGATTAAGGTAGAGGTATTGGGATTGTTGATGATGATGAGGATAAGAGGAAGTGGATGTTGGATAGGATAGAGGTTGAAAGGGAGGACATGATGAATATGTCAATGGTGAGGATGTTGGATATCCCTTGTTAAGGGTAGAATAAGGACCATTATTAGATGCAGATGAAGGCATGGTGGGATAGTTTGAAGAAGTAGTGGGATTTTGGGAGGCGATTGGAGAGAGCTTACTAGCAATGATAGCGTCAAGAGGATCTATATAACAATCTTCATGATCAACAAGATTTTTGTTATCGTCATCAACAGAGTTAGGATTCCCCTTGACTACTATTACTGGTCGTGTGAGAGGGGGATAAAGATTCATGATAGATATAGATTAGAAGGAAAGAATAGATGATGAATAGAGAACTAGGATGGATTGAAAGCTCATATGGGGATTGGATGAAAGCTCAGATTAGGATTGGATGAAAGCTCAAATTAGGATGATGGGATTAACGCTAAGATTATAAATGAATTGGGGCTTAGATTGGGATTGGATCATAGGATATGATAGGATTGATTTGGAACCAAGATCATGGGTTTCAACTAGAGGACGTAAGGTGTTGACAATCAGATTTTTGCCAAATTTGGCAGTTTTCAAAAATTATCAAATTTTGCCATTTTAGTAAACTTCGTAGGTATACGTTTGAGAGTCCAAGTTTTTTTCAAAAAAATAACCAATATTAAGATAGGATGAATTGCCCACTAAGAACCAAAATCTGAGACAATGATTCAGAGTTATTAACGGAAGTGTTTTTTTCAAAAATTGGAAAAAAACACTAAATTGTGATTTTGAGGGTCAAGATGAAACTTTGGGGGTTCGAAAAATGTGCTAAAAAGGGGTCCAACCTATCATAGATAGGTTGGAAATCCACATGCCAGCTCATAACGCAACCTCCTTTAAAATTTCAGCCAAAACCCACATCTGAGTCAAAAGTTATGGCCTCCAGAAGTTTTTTCATAAAAGTCAAAACCTTCAAAATTGATAATTGGAATGTATCAATTTGATGATTTAGATGAGGATTGGCAGATGAATCAACTTGATGATGTAGATGAGGATTGAATTGATTGAATTTGTTTGGATCAATTGATGATGTATCAATTTGATGATTTGGATTGGATTGGATTTGATTGGATGATGGGATTTTGATTGGATTTGATTGGATGATGGGATTTTGATTGGATTTGGATGATGCTAGTTTTGGTCAAATGAGTGTTTAGGATGATCAAATGGTCAAATAGAGGCTTCGGGGATTCGAACGGAGGTTTAAAAGGGTCAAATGGATGAAACTGTCTGTTCAGGGGGCGTATTCGCACTTCTGCAGAAAAGGCTGAAATAGTGGGGCAAGTTTGCCCCTCTGCAGTAAAAAAGGTTGAAACAGTGGAGCAAGTTCACCCCTCTGCAGTAAAAAGTCTGAAACAGTGGGACAAGTTTGCCTCTCTGCAATAAAAAGTCTGAAATAGTGGGGCAAGTTCGCCCCTCTACAGTAAAAAGTCTGAAACAGTGGGGCAAGTTCGCCCCTCTGCAGTGGAAAATGTAACTTGGTTTGGATAAGGGATTTTGGCAAGGATTTAAAATGATTTAATGACGGTTTGACTTATCAAAATTTACTGGTTCTTCACAGAAAGACACTTTGAACAAGCACAATCCTATGATTAGTGTTTAACGGGTATGGCCGGCAAAGGTCTTACTCTAGGATGAACAAGGTTTCTAGGGAGTCCTCGATATATGCTTAGTACATGAGGTACAAGCGTGAACACCAGTCCATCACAAGCGTGAGTCGGAAGCCCCATCGAGATACTGAAAGGCTCGAACCAACTCTTCACGTCTATCTAGGTATCACCCTAGCTTCGATGTTTCGCTAATTACGACGCAATTGGATTGGGGTATAGCTTTGGCTCTCCCCCCTTTATATAACCCTCCGATATGCGTGGTTGGAATCGTCCCTTGGGGTGATGAAATCCCCAAGCAGGTCCCGTTAAGAAGAAGACACTAATCGTTTCCAACTACCCCCTTCGGATCCGCACAAAGTGCAAAGGAGGAAGGTGAAAACAAACTAATGCCCCCTTAGGGTAAAATAAATAGAATAGACACAGCGAGTAAAAAATATTACTTTCCCCTACTTATACTAAGTAAATAGATAAAGTAGTAAGGAAAGATTTTTAAAAATCAGAATAAAAGGAAGGCCCTGCAAGCAAATGTTAGTTGTTTATCTTTTCCTCTTTTATGATTTTGGAGCAAAAATACACAAGATACCAGCAAGAAATTTGACTACACTCATCAACAAACAGGATTAGAGGGTTAGAGCACAAAACAACAAAAGAAAGAGACAAAAACGAAGCTAAAATGTCTCCCTTTTACCTTCTCGAATGTGTTGTTAAGGGCAAATTCGCCCCTCTATAGTGAAAAAGGCTGAACTGGGAGGGCAAGTTCGCCCTTCTGCAGAAAACAGTCAAAACAACAAGGGCAAGTTCACCCCTTTGTAGAAAATAGTCAGAAACAGCAAGGGCAAGTTCGCCCTTCTGCAAAAAACAGTCAAAAACAACAAAGGGCAGATTTGCCCCTCTGCAGAAAACAGTCAGAAATAGCAAAGGGAAGATTCGCCCCTCTACAAAAAATAGTCAGAAATAGCAAAGGGCAGATTCACCCCTCTGCAGAAAACAGTCAGAAACATCAAAAGGCAGATTCGCCCCTCTACAGAAAATAGTCAGAAACAGCAAAGGGCAGGTTCGCCCCTCTGCAAAAAACCATCAGAAACAACAAAGGGTAGATTCCCCCCTCTGCAGAAAACAGTCAGAAATAGCAAAGGGCAGGTTCCCCCCTCTGCAGAAAACTGTCAGAAATAGCAAAGGGCAGGTTCGCCCCTCTACAGAAAACAATCAGAAACAACAAAGGGCAGATTCGCCCTTCTATAGAAAATAGTCAAAAACAGCAAAGGGCAGGTTCGCCCCTCTGCAGAAAATCGTCAGAAACAACAAAGGGAAGATTCGCCCCTCTACAGAAAATAGTTAGAAACAACAAAGGGCAGGTTCGCCCCTCTGCAGAAAACCGTCAGAAACAACAAAGGGTAGGTTCGCCCTTCTGCAGAAAATAGTTGAAACAAATGGCAAGTTCGCCCCTCTACGACCTAAATCTGCAAACAAGCTAACAACAGAAAATGTGAAAGAAAAAGACCCCTTTGTGGGTCCCACCGGGCATGCCAGAAATGTGATCCTAATAAAATGCTACTTCCAAATGTGAGATGATAGATAAAACTAATAATGCAATGTGAAGAGAAGTAACAAGATAAAAGGGCACCTCAATAAGATTAGCCTAAGAAAGTGGACAACATAGAAGTAAGATAAACAAATTGATTGCTGTTATACCTTCATGTTGTTGCTTCCTTGGTTGGCCCTTGATTTTGAAGTCTTGTGTGCTCCTTGGATGGCAATGAAGTTGAATGGATGCAAGATGAATTGATGCAACATGGATTGATGATATAAGTGCTAAAATGGATGAGAGCTTGAATGGCAATTTTGCAAGAGTTTATTTGCAAAAGACTTGATCCTACAAAATGAGGGAAATGAGAGGGTATTTATAGGCTAATTGGAATTCTCTAGAGAATTCAACAGTTGGGATTGATCCAACAAGATCAAGATGAAGGGCTATGGTGAGTTGAGGACTCACAAGCCCTCACATCTTGACATGTGGAGTGTGAGATGTCTTAGGGTGGAGTGATGCGGAAATGAGGTGGAAGGGAAGTACATGAGGTGGATCTTGGGGGATGAGAAGATTCTCGAATAAAAGTGAATTAAAAATTCACAATGATTGGAAGAATCTAGTGGATAAGAGTGGGTCTCCAAAAAACTGGAGATTTGTCACATGTGGGTGATGTGACAAGTCCAAGGTTCTAGAAGCCCTTGGCACATGTGAAGTGGCAAGTCAAGGCTTCTAGAATCTTGCATGGGGATGGGGAAGACCTTGGAAAGATAAAAGTGAACTAAAAATTCACATGGGGAAGAGAGGAACCTTGGGAAAATAAATGTGAATTAAAAATTCACATGGGGAAGAGAGTCTAGGCTAAAAATGGTAAGTGGGAAGGTTGACCAGAAAAGGTAAGCCAAATGTGGCTAATGATTCTGATTAAGGTTGTGTAAACACATGATTAAGGTAATTAATGAGAGATTAGAGGCAAGTGAGAGATTATGGAGGATGTGACACTTAATCTTGATTAAGTGGTGTACATCCTAATCACAGATTAATTAATTTAATCTGGATTAAAAGAGGGTTATGGAGAATGTGACAAGGAGAGAGAAAAGAGGAATTAAAAATTGGTTTTAATCCAAATAGGTTAAATGACTAAATTAAATAATTTTTCATGTTTATTTAATTTAGAGAAGACAAGGGGGTAAGGTAAAGTATTTAATTTATTTAATTAGATACTTTAGGAACCTTAGGCAGAAAATGAAATAATGATTAAATAAATTATTTAATCACTATTAATGAAATAGATGAATAGAGTAGACGATTTTGATAATATGGAAGTGATCAAATTTGGATGTCTACAACTACCATAGAAAAGGACCCTGGTGTTCGATAGAATAGCGATGAACATTTTGTCGATCTAACGATGAACTGTAGCCAGAACACAAGTGGCATGCCTTTTCCAAAGCGTCGGATCAACAACAGAAGTTCATCAAACTTGTGACGAAATAGGCAAGTCATTACGACAAAATTTTCATTGGATGTATTGCAAATTCATTAGATGTTTTTGGAGGTTTGTCGAAAGTTCGACGAAACAATGTAGTTTAAAAAAAAAAAAAAACATCCACATGTCAACATTCGCTTGATATCGCGATCGTTAACCATCTTGCAACTCTTGATCACGTGATAGCGGGCAACCATAGATCTTGATCTTCAACAAACTTTCTCGTGTGGACGGTTGACAACTTTGATTTTAAATGTCGAGCACCATTTCTGTTTAGATTAAAACATCTTTGCCGATTTTAAGCATGTGCATTTCAGATCCGCTTTAGTAGATCACTAGTTAATATACTAAGGTCGGCTTAATATATTAAAACATTCATAATTTTACTTCGGCCTCTCCGAATGTGACATATGGTGCCTTCTTGTGATATCACGATTGTTCAATACTCTATCGCAATATCATGGGAAGGTGCCATATGTCACATTCAGAGAGGCTGCAGGAACATTATGAATGTTTTAATATATTAAGTCGGTCTTAATATATTAAATGGTGAGCTACTAAAGCGGATCTAAAATACACATGCTTAAAATTAGCGGAGATGTTTTAATCTAAATAGAAAAGGTGCTCGACATTTAAAGTCAGAGTTGTCAACCGTCCGCATGAGCAAGTTTGTTGAAGATCGAGATCTACAGTTTCCCACTATCACGTGATCAAGAGTTGCAAGATGGTTAATGATCGCGATATCAAGGGAATGTTGACACATGGATTTATTTGATGACGCAGGAGATGGTGGGTCTAGAAACATGAGTTGTAAGTGTTCCTGAGCTGGAATGTTTTGATTGGAGGAATTGTGGGCCATTCGCTACGATGGAAGTCAATGTCAGATTGACTAAAGCACAACCATTTGATGATCCAAACTACATGAAGATCAACGGTTAAGATTCAAACCTGCATCAAATGCGATTGGAGCCGTTTGTGAGGCACGTGAGCGAGAAGTAATGGCACGAGTTACATATTGGTGATATTGTAAGGCAATATTATCAAAGATCTTATATGCTATAGGTTGAATCTATTGTAAAGCCTTAGGTATTTGTGAATTTGACTCCTCCAATGGAAATAAGGTACTGATCTAAGTTGCATATGTTCTTTGTGGTTTAGTATTTTTTGTGTTCACCTAGAGCTTTCTACAAATTGAAAATTAATGAATATCTTTTACTTTGAAGTATTGTTGTGATTATCTCACACTCCAAATGGTTGATAATTATTGATGAACAATCAATTCTATTCAGTTTTATCCCGTTCTGTTGAGCTATTAATTGGATTAGTAAGAAGTGTGATCCTAATAAAATGCTGCTTCCTAAAATGTGAGATGTTAGATAAAACTAATAGTACAATAAAGAGAAACAACAAGATAATAGGGCACCTCAATGATTAGCCTAAGAAAATGAACAATATGAAAGCAAGATGAACAAGTAAATTGCTGTTATACCTTCATGTTGTTGCTTCCTTGGTTGGCCCTTGATGTTGAAGTCTTGTGTGCTCCTTGGATGGCAATGAAAATGAAGTGGATGCAAGATGAATTGATGCAATATGGATGCTAAAATAGATGAGAGATTGAATGACAATTTTGCAAGAGTTTATTTGCAAAAGACTTGATCTCCCAAAATGAAGGAATTGAAGGGGTATTTATAGGCTAAGTGGAATTCTTTAGAGAATTCAAAGGTTGGGATTGATCCAACAAAGATCAAGATGAAGGGCTATGGTGAGTTGAGGACTCACAAGCCTTCACATCTTGACATGTGGAAGGTGAGATGTCCTAAGGTGGAGTGATGTGGAAATGAGGTGGAAGAGAAGGACAAGAGGTGGAAGGGAAGTACATGAGGTGGATGAAGGACAAGTACCTTTGAGGTACCTTGGGGAATGAGAATATTTCCTCAAAAAGGAACTTCTTGTCCCCAAATGAGGATGAAAGAGACTTTTGAGGAATTTTAGAATTCCTCAAAAATCTCCATGGGAAAAGGGGAAATGTGTGGGAAGAATAAATGTAAATTAAAAATTTACATTTAATGGAAGATTCATTGGATAAAAGGAGATCTCCAAAAAGCTGGAGATTTGTCACATGTGGGAGATGTGACAAGTCCAAGGTTCTAGAAGCCCTTGGCACATGTGAAGTGACAAGGCAAGGCTTCTAGAATCTTGCATGGGGATGGGAAGACCTTGGGAGGATAAAAATGAATTAAAAATTCACATGGGGAAGAGAGGAACTTTGGTAGAATAAATGTGAATTAAAAATTCACATGGGGAAGGGAGTCCATACCAAAAATGGTAAGTGGGAAGGTTGACCAGAAAAGGTAAGCCAAATGTGGCTAATGATTCTGATTAAGGTTGTGCAAACACATGATTAAGGTAATTAATGAGAGATTAGAGGCAAATGGGAGATTATGGAGGATGTGACACTTAATCAAGATTAAGTGGTGCACATCCTAATCACAGATTAATTAATTTAATCCGGATTAGAAGAGGGTTATGGAGAATGTGACAAGGAGAGAGAAAAGAGGAATTAAAAATTGATTTTAATTCAAATGGGTTAAAAGACTAAATTAAATAATTTGTCATATTTATTTAATTTAGAGAAGAACAGGGTGTAAGGTAAAGTATTTAATTTATTTAATTAGATACTTTAGGAACCTTAGGCAGAAAATGAAATAATGATTAAATAAATTATTTAATCACTGTTAATGGAATAGATGAATAAAGTAGATGATTTTGATCATATGAGAGTGATCAAATTTGGATGTCTACAAGAAGAATCAAATAATTAGGGTTGGGCACTATATAAACCACTACTATCACAACTATTAAAACATGCTCAGGTACTGGGTCCTCTCCCCTAGATTAAATTAAAGAAAACATTATTTTTAGCACAATATGTATAAAAGAATATGAATGTAAAGAAAAATGGATATTAGTAAAACATAAATGTAAATAAAAGTAGTGTGAGCAGAAAATGAATCTAAATTGGTCTTGAACAAATAAAATCATACCAAATTAACATTAAGTTATACTGACCTTGTACTGATTGCCATGGTCAATCTTGAAGGTTACTTTGATGCCTTATGCAGAAACTCTCTGGCCATGAGGAAAGAGAAGGCAGGAAAACCAAGCATATATTGATGACTTCTTGACAATAAAAAAGAAACAAGCAACCAGTCAAACCTATTAGAACAAAATAATATTATGAATTGATTTAATTTTTTTTACTGGCTAATGGATAGTGGACCTAGTTCTCTTGAATGGAGATAATACTAAGATGTGTTGACTGGTGATTTTAGACTACCGATATTTTGCTTCAATCTCTATAAGTTACTTTTGTCTTAAATATATTCAAGATAACTCTGCAAAAAAATACCCTGATCTCTTAGAAATTATGTAGATTATTTTGTTAATACTTCTCCATTTTGATATTTTCTTTCAAAAATTCATAGAAAGATATGTAATGCCATATTTGAAACTTACATATTTTAATTTTACTAGTTCTGTAATTATAGGATATGATTCCAACAATTGTGAAATGCATTAGCAATATGCTGGATGAATGAAGTAAACTATGCAATTGGCAGGTGTAAAGCCAAATTCCTTAACCCTTGCCAGCATCCTTCTTGCTTGTTCTAAAACATGTGCTTTGGAATACGGCATAAAAATCCATCTAAGTATAATGAAAAGGAATTTTTTGTCAAATATTATATAATAGTAAGTTGAATGAATGTAAGTAGAGAAATTTTTGCATACCTGCAGATGGTACAAAATTTCATGGTTAAGTGGAAGCCTCCCATCAACAACAAGATCCAATTATCTGTGTATCTATCTCAATCTAGCCTCTAAACCTTTCAGAGCTGTCAAATTTTCCACTAACCTGTTATGCACAAAAGTCAAATTTTAGAGTTAATTCACCACTAAAAACAAAAGAAATAGAGCTTTGAAACCAAATCCACACACAACACAATGTTCATAGTGAAAAGTTAGCACTTTCTTTCATCTTTGCATATTGGTTTGATGCTTCAAACGATGCATTTCTTATATTGAAAAGTGCATTACCTAATTGAGCTTCTCTTTGTTTTGAGAATAGTTTAATATTCTCTACTTAATAGGGCCAACCACGTGAAGGTGGAAGCTTATTTGGCCCCTCCCCTCCCCTCACATTAATCTCAATTTCCCATACTCGATCATATAACATTAATCATTCATTCATCCATTAATAACATATAACATTCATTCATTCATCCTGCATTAATAACATATAACATTCATTCATTAACATATTCACATTCATTCATTCATCCATTAATAAAATATAACATTCATTCATTCATCCATTAATAACATATAACATTAATTCATTAACATATTCACATTCTTTCATTAACATATAACATTCATTCTTTCAGTTTTTACATATTATCAAAAATATGGTTGTCATAATATGATTACAATCAGTTTTTCTTCTATTTTTTTTTTGCAGCTAAAAAAAGCTGTAGTGGAGTATCATTTTCTAAATCATCTGTCTCCCCTTCATTTGTTATGAGCTCTTCTCACAATCTTAATATATGCCTAGTCATGTACTCATGACGTGGATGCTGCTGTAAGGGGGATCTGCTGTAATAGCAAAGATATGTTAAATTGATATGTTTTATTATTATTGTTACAAGTATTTTATTAATTAAAATAACATTAGAGTGGTGCTCTTTACCTGATGGGGCCACATCATGTTCCTGCTCTTGTCTTATAGCCTCATGCTCAACATGTTGAACACCCTCTAAATCCCGATCTAGAGTTGAAACATGAAAGGTTACATTAATTAATACACAAATTGCAATTAAATATGTTTAAAAGAACATTAGAGTGGTCCTCTTTACCTAATGGGGCCACATCATGTTCTTGATTTTGTCTAGCCTGATCATGCTCAACATGTTGATCATGCTCTACATGCTCTAAAGTTGAAACACGAAAGGTTACATTAATTAATACACCAAATGCAATTAAAGATGTTTAATTGTATTAATCCATACTGCGTTTTGTATAGCACATGAATACATCCAGTAGCGGAATGCACACCATGACCTTCATATGTAGGTTGTACTCTACCCTCACTAGGCTACATTCCAATGTCATGTGCAGTATTATCATTGCTTGTCTATTTAAAACAAATAGGCACATAATTAATTTATGGTGGAAATTAATATTGAATAGATTGCACAAGTATTCAATTTTAAATAAACTTTATTGAGTTTATTTACCTGCATGTCGGATGCAGTGGAAGATTTTGTTTGCCCAGTTGAGACTCTTAGGCATTCAGCCAGGGCGCCATAGCCTTGCTGGAAGGAAATCTTCAGGTCCTCTTATGTGGGCACTTTATTGAATTCAGAGCCCTACATTTTTGCATAAGATCATCAATTTTGCTTCTATGGTGTGATAAAACCAAAATTGTTTGCAATTTATTATTTGGATGCAATATTTCATTTATTGATACTTACAATTCATGTGGCTAATTTCATATAACCACCAGAGCCAAGTTTTTGCTGCTCGTGTTTTTCTAGTCTTGCCTTTGTTGCCTTCGATGTGTCAGGTAGCCTATGAAAAGTTTGAAATATGTTAGATTATGTGAAAAGAAAGAGTAATCAGTATATAATTACATTTTTGATAGTATCACATACCTTCCTTGGCCCAGTGGTGTCTTTCCTTTTTTCTTTTCAGCCTTCTCCTTTCCATTCGACACCAGGTCCTTCCACTCCCTCTCCAGAATCATCGGGGGACGCTCGTACTTTTTGTTCTTCTCTAAATGTGACATATATTGGTCCCTCACATACTATAGATAGGTACCAGCTTTCTTAAGGACCTTGGTTCGGTCGAATGTTTTATCACCGAACAACACAACTAAATAGTTAATGAGCTCATCTTTTAAATCTTGATTTTGGGCATTCCACCATGTACATATGGCAGGCCCGAAGAGCTCCAATGTAATATCACTTAGATGTTTATAAAAAAAACATCATTTCTTGCAAAATGATCATGGGATCATTAGTCTAAAAAGAGCGATCAATAAGTGAATTTCAATTGGATTATATATAATAATAATTAAAACATTTTAAAGTACCTGGGACCTTCTCTATCTTTATGGGAACTAAATCCTTGGTCACCACAAATGTGACTGGAAATATTATCGTACTAGTAATATGAGAAGATCCAAGAAATACTGCTAAAACATCACCAATACGAGTGGCCTCTGCATCCCTAGGTAAATGTCCTAGTGCATGTTCTGGCATGTGTTCACTACTAGAGGGTGCACTATCGGATGCCTGCATGGTATGTGTTGTCGACATTTCAGTCGACAATATAGGCACAAATGATGGGGTCGGATGATATGATGTATGTGTAGGAAGATTAGGATTGACACTTGTACCAACCCCTACTCCCTGGGCAACACTTACAGTACCCTGATCATGGCCAACAACATCATGAGGACACAAATAATCCTGTAAAAACAACACATATTTTAGTTCATGACATAAAAAAGTACAAAATATAAAAATATGAATGAACTTATGTTATAATTAAAGATCTCATGACAACTTACTTGCAAGTTCTATGCTCTCTCAGTCAATATTTTAACCCTTTCTCTTATCTCATTTGTTTGAGGCACTATGAATACCAACTTAAGAATTTCTTCATTTTTTTTTTTTTTGGGCCTTCCTCATCATATCCATAGGGTTTGCGGAAAATGCGATGTCATCATCGCATAATAGTGATTGCACCTCCATATGGATGCTATCCTCTACTGTTGGTGCCTTTCCCTGATCAGCCGACTGCAACAAGAATATTAAAAATATTATCAAAATTAATGCAATAAACTCATGAAAAAAAAATAATAATAAAACATTTTGCTCGTATCTAATTTGTACAATTACAATGAGGTAAACCTATCGGGTAGAAGCACCTGAAGATGCATCATGATTTATGCTCTAGGCCGAAGCCTTCCCCATATGATCAATGTCCCGCTGTGACACAAATTAAATGTAAAAAAACATTATCGAAATGAAAACAATAGACTTATGAAAATAATAATAATAATAAAATGGTATATTGGAGTCATTAATTGGAGGTTGGGTAAAATGGTATATAGTACATACCACCCCCATAGTAATTGTGTTTGTATCTAAGTGATTCAAATTGTAATCGATTAGCAACTCTTCCCCTACAATTATTGATTTTATCAGACATACGAATACACGGTTTCCCTCGCGCGCCTCGAATATGAAATTGGGTTGCTTATTTGTTGACCCAGGTCGTGTACTATTTATAAACCCTACAATATTCCCTAATGCTTTTGGCCTTTCATCAATGTACCTAGCCACTCATTTAATTTGATCCTTATCTTTTAGCTGTATATAATTTGTTGATAGTGCATACCTACACATACTCCATGTATATCGAACTAGCTGCATCCAATCTTTGTAACTGTAATAGGGCCTGACATACTCCATCAATTCAGTAACTTTTTCATAACAAACCTTTATGTCGTCTATGCAAAATAGGCCCAAACTATGTAATGATGATGGTGCTATGTGATATATCCTCTCGTTGACACAAAAATCAGTGTTTATTGGAGGAAGTTCCTTGGGTACCCATTGTTTTCGTAGATGTTTGTACCTCAAGGGTACCTCGATGTCGCCTATGCTCTCATCATCATAAGAATATGACCCCCCTTCAGCAAGAAAAAATTCCATGCGTTTATGGAATTTTCTTCTAATCTTTTGACCTCTAGTTGATCTCCCTCTTTTAGACCTACTACATGTCTCTCTTTCCTCTTCTCTTCCTGAATTTCCCTCGCTTGAGGAAGACAGTGTTGGTTGTTTTTACTGTAACCAGGTTGATCTTCTAATCTACCTATGGAATTCACAATTCCAATCAAGGGTAGCTTGAAGGACTTGGACCAACTGATGAGGATTTTAAAGACCTCCTACACTTTGGGCTCTACAAGACCCGGGAGGGTGATCCCTTAATGTGTTTATAATCTCTGCACCAGTATATAAACAACATTAACTATAACAGATAATCTCAGTCAATAGCTCAACAAAATAGGATAAAATTGAATAGAATTGGTTGTTCATCAGTAATATCAACCATTTGGAGTGTGAGATAATTAGAACAATACTTCACAATAAAAGGTATTCATTAATTGTTAATTTGTAGGAAGCTCCAGGTGAACACAAACAAACACTGAATTACAAGGAACAAATGCAACTCAGATCAGTGCCTTCCTTCCATTGGAGGAGTCAAATTCACAAATACCTAATGATTTATAACAGATTCAACACATAGGATATAATATCTTTGATTATATTTCCTTACAATATCACCAATTTGTACCTTAGCTCAATACTACTTACCAAATCCTTGTACAAAACATATCAACTTGCAATCTCATTTAAAGCATTTTAATTAATTCCTTGAATTAAAGCTAAAACAAGAATTGCACACACCACAACAATGAGATGAAAAAAATAACCCTTGATCACTTCATTCAAAATTAGAATACACTTGCACACAAGAGAGACATGAGCTTGGATTTATCAGTTTTACTCAAATTCCAGTACTGTTATGAAACACTAAATCTCCGTGAATTAAAATCCTACAATAAAAAGACTCAGAATCTAATTTACATTTTCTCTGTCACTACAAATTTTACAATTTTCTCTGCAACTTCACCCAAGATTTCTGACTTTCTAACCCCTAACAATGAGAAAAGAAGAGAATAAGTAGAGGAAAGGAATGTTCCAGAAGAAGCACTATAACTAATCTGTTGATGACATCTGGAAAATTCTCTCCCGTTGATCAACAAAATGAAGAGAATCTTCTCCTCTCTTTGCAAGAAACTCATTATGTCCCCAAAATTGCATTTGTTGTAAGTTGCCCAACAACATTAAATTTTTCCATGTGAGGAAAATTCCATCCAAATTTACCCAACAATTGAGAAACAGTTAAAAAAATTATCCTGCCCGTGAAGACTTTGTGAAAGCCTTTTAAAATTATGTTGTTGCACTTTACTTTATCCCAACATATTATATTTTCACTCCCAGCCAAGTAAAACATTCTTCCTCCAGCAAATAAAATTTAAAATGAATATTTAATTCACTTTCTCCCTTTGCCATTTAAAATGCTTGCCTCATCTTATTTTCCAACACAGAATATTTCACGTGCATTTTACTGCGTTTTACACTTTCACCATTCAAAATGAAAACATGGGCCCATTAAAGTCTTCTCCTTATGCTCCATGCTAACACCATTTAAAATTAAATGGGACCCTCATTGTAATTCACCTCCATCGAGCCTTTTATTTTTACCCCATTCTGCATTTCATTTTATGTATTAAAAATATTTGAGTCTCAAATATAATGTCATAATGTCATGGGGCAACATTGTAGCACGTAAATGTTTTTCTTTAAAATTAAATGAAAATTTTTAAATGGAAATCATTGGGCAGATTAAATTCCTCCCATTCCATTTAAAATATTTCGGGCCCACCACTCATAACTCACAAATGCATTTATTCCACATCTTAATCTTTTAAAAATAAAATTATTGGGCTTGTAAAGTTCTTACCCCAAGACTTCACTCGGGCCCACCACTCATTCCCCTCGCCATCACAATCACTAATGACCGGGCACCTTGGGATCACAATTTGGTGGGGAATGATCGTGATTCAACTGCACATCCATCCCTATCCTTTGTAGTTGGATTTCAGCTTGCCTCCTCCATTTGTGTTTTTCCCTAATTTGAGTTTGCGTATTTACATTTTTGTAACCATGGCGGCCAGACAATCTCTCAATGCAACCTCTGTCTCTTCCTTTTGGAACGTTTCCATTCCCTTCAATATAAATCTTGACGGTTGCCAATTACATTTTCTTGAAGTTTCGAAGGCCCTTTTCACAAATTTATTTTGTGCGTAATCTGCAGTAAATATGGCGTTCCATGAGATCACATTTATTTGGGCATTCACTGAACAACTTACACGCCTTGTCTCATGCTGCTGCACCCTCTTCATAATGGCTCGAACCCCTGCTAAATATATGGTTTGTTGCTTTGGCATCATTTGCATTTGCTTGAAAGTTTCTGCGCATTTTCAACAAACCATTTTATGCATCTCAATTATAGCCAGGTGCATGCCTTGATGGATGTCAATAACCTGTTCCAAATCGCGCCTCCTTTGTTAATTACAAAAAAGAATTTCTTCAAACAATTTTGATACATTTTCCCGTACGCAGGACCTTGCATGTGAATGCCACGCCAACAATCTTCAAAGGCAACCATTAAAAAGGTTGGTGTTTATTTGTAGCTGATAAAGAAAATGTTCCTTAGCATTCTTCAAACAACTTTGTTAGATTTTCTCGTTGTCATGAAATGCCCTGGCGCGGGTTCTTCCCCACTATTGTGAAAATATTTGAACAAAATATTTCTATCTTCTGTGCCACGATGGATGCACGTACCCTACTTCATTGCTCCCTTAAATGTTCAAGCCTCATCGCTTATCAAGCCCGTGTCACTGCATGTGATTGAAGATCTCCAGAGTCTTTTCAATAAATCCATTATTGTGTATGTGCATACCCTTAACTTGCTTGGGAGTTTCTACATAATTTTTGATGGTTTCATTTGTTTACCCTGCTGCAAGTAGTCACTCTATCTAATGCGTTGCACTTTGTCCAGGAGCCTTGCCTTTTATAATTTGCATATCAGAAGTTCTGATTCATTTCCTTGGGCGCCTCTCTGTGCTCAATGCCGAGGTCGACCCTTTCAATGGGTGTGACAGCTGCTAATACATTGCTCTTTTTTCCATCAATCCAACACAATTTTATTTATCTATGCATGATATGCCTACTGTAAATGGCGTTCCATCCAGCAATTACTTTATGCACTGTATCTTTTTTAATATTAAGTTCGCTTATTCCAAATTGCAAATTGGCCCCCAACATAATAAACATATATAATTATCTTATCCATACATCGGGCATATCTGAACCAAGGCATTTTATTACTTTTATGTAAGCGAGGTAGGGAGGACACTGCTACAGGGTCTACATATAGTTTTTCAAAGATCTCCTTAAAATCTTCTAAGACTGTCCACAATTCCACATCTCTATGTTGCAACCATGACACCTCATGGAAACACATATTTGGAAACTCATGCTTTCAAACAGGTTCATGTGCCTTGTTTCAACGCCAAAGCTTCACTGTTTAGTCATCCAAGATGCATTGCCTTATTATTTGATTCCCCAATCTCACCTCAATCTCACCTCAAAACTGCAGAGTGAACCCACCTCACAACTGAAATTTCCACAAAAGGACTCTTCATACAAAACCAAACCCTCCATGATGCACAAATGGATTTTCGTTTTAGTAATCAGCATTGTTACTGTCATTGCTAAAGTTCTCTCTCTATGCATCTTCATCGAGCATCCCTTTGACCAAAATAGTTTCTAGATGGAGTTATAAATCAAATACAATTGTGTACCTCTCATTATGACAATAAGAAGCTAATTTCCTCTTCTCCATAGCACTCATAAAACAATCATTAAATATATCATGTCTCTAGTGACTCCATTGTGTTTTCACTCATGCATTCACTGACAAGAATGACATGAATATAAACATGAACTTCAATGCTACTGCCCTATCCAAAATAACTCATTTGAAATGACCAATATTACAACACATGTAATCTCACAACCGGGCCCCATGTGGGCCTGGCTTAAAAAAAATTCGTTTTCAAGCAACTTTTACCCCGAAATGCTCAAACATAACCTTTGAATTCTCTAGAAGTGAAAACATAAACCGGGTTATCAATAAAATTTGCTTTCTGACATGTTTGCAAAATGAGAAACACAGGCCAGGTGGGCTCTGGAATCGATCTGGGAAACTAGTCAAATGACCACCTGGGGCTATAAAAACTTACAGGAATGCAAACATTTGACCTGAGAATGCAATGCAAAAGACGGATTAGAGAAATCAATCATGAGGCAAAATTTATTAACTGTCAAAGTTTCTTACTTGAACCTTCTGCAACAACAGTCTGTTCTGAACCAATTGACACTGACCCAATTGTCATTTTGCAAAAATAGAAAATCAACCCCTGACGAGCTGCCACTGGACATAGTAGATCATTTAGGTACCCTGAGCACGTGTGAAAAAGGAATTTTATTGAACCATCACTTATCAAGAGATATGAAGTGTCAAAGTTGACCACCCAAAAAAGTTTCAAAAATTGCAAGTGCAAAATAGGAGAAATTGCATTTGGTTTCGATCTGTTAAAAATAAAAAATTAGATCATGAGGCTCAAAAACCGAACATGTGAGCTCATCTTGGTATGGAGAATGTAGAACAACATTCATTCTAACTTGACAGTCATCCGGTTGCAAAATGCAAGCTCAAACAGGAGGCAACTTTACAAAACATAGTTTGCAAACAATAGAAAAGTGCAAAACCCTCCAGCTTCACTTTTCGAAACCCTAACAAAACTAATTGTAAGAAGCTGAAAATTGACACACACGTTCACATTTTTCAATTGAATATGTTTGCAAATGGGTTTTGCAAGAAAATCAACAAGTTTCAAATTATGACCCTTTAAAGTGGGTGACTCAGACTGATTGTTCAAGTGCACTTCTAAGAGTGCAAAGGCAATTTTTTTGAAATGGGCATCTCAAATTTGCAAAATTTGAGAGTGCCATCAAACAGATCTGACAAATACCTATTTGGTGGTACCTGCACTCATAAGGATGTTGGATGAAGTTCTTTCATGGTGATGTGATCCCAAGTTGACATTATGATTAATCTATCATTTCATCGCTAGAATTTGACAGGTTATAAGGTAATCAAGTCTTGACAGATTGCAAGTTATTGTTACTACCATCCAAATGTGTCCATCACAAATCAAATCTACTTAACGTTTAACTCCCAAAATTTGTAACAAGTGTTAAATGTGACTATGGTCCACCAGTTACACAACCAAGGCCTCAAATGTATTGTCTAATTGTAATCAAAGGACTTTTTCTCTTCATTCAAGTAAATAAACTTGAAGGGAAACACCACCAAGTGGTTTATTGGACACCTACATGACTAAAAATAGCAGCAAATTTACATTTAATTTCCATATGTCTAAGTGGTTAACGGGGAGGGAGTATGTACTAGGCCTGGTTAAGTCATCATAAGTTTATGCTTTGGCAATAAAAATTATTTAAGTCATCTTAAATCTTCCTATGTCTTTAATTGCTAGGAGAGGTAGGATGAGTGGTTGCATCAATGTTCTAGTTCTCTATGACAAGGTTTCAACATCTTCAAATAGTGAAAGTTAGTGCTCATAGTCATTTGAAACAACAACATTTTGATTATGTATGATGGTAGGATTTGATAACTTAAAATAATTGGCTACCCAACAGACTTAAAGTTAAAAGAAACTTTTTCATTTTAAGGGGTTAGCACTTTATTTCATCTTTGCATATTTTTTTGATGCTTCAAACGATGCATTTATTATCCCAATCCTATCATATTGTATTCCCATCCCATTTCAATTGTTGCAATTGTTGGAGGAGTTGATACCAAAATTTCATATCAAATACCATGTTCTTGAAGCAGTTTTATGTGTTTTTACTATATTTCTGAAGTTCTTTTGTGTTGTATGGATCCGTACAAGCTTGAAATGCTCTAAGATCATTGTTGTAGATAAATATATGTGTTCCATTTTATTTGCATTTGTTTTGAAGTGCTAAATCACTGTTTTGTAGGAGAAAACAATCAAATACAAGGATTGCCCTGTTTTGCCTGTGTAAGGGTTTGAGGGCTAAATAGAAATGACATCCACCAATCCACCCATCGTCTTGGAACTATAACTCAGTGGATTGGTGTTCAACATGGTATGATAGAGGTTGATTTCATTTAGGGGTTTTTTAAAGAAAAAAATTTGGCATTGAATTGATGCCCTAGGGCTGATAGGGGCATTTTTCTTGTGAATTTATGGTTGTTAAGTCAGGGTTTATCAATTTGATGGATATCTTGGTAGAGTCATGGTGACACTATTTGATGGTCCAATATCTACTTTGAAACAAAAATATCTCTAACAAATCTAAGAGTTATAATGGGATGGCATTAAAGGAACCTTCATATGAAGGATCTTCTAATGAAGGACCTTTGAATCAAGGTCTTCATTTGAAGGTCCTTCATGCAAAGGTTCCTTTTATAAAGAATTTTGGACATGAAATATTTAAAATAAAAAATACCTTCATTTGAAAGTCTTGACATGGAATCATTTTTGAATGAAGGTTCTTCATTCAAAGGTCATGACAAAATCACCTTCAAATGAAGGTTCTTCATTTAACCTAAGGTTTTCTCATAATGCCATCATTGGAAAAGTATGATCAAATTCTTCTAGTATGAATAATTGGTCTATGTGCCTCTAGTAATCACTATAAATGTTTGTAAGGATAAAATGACTAAATATTGCATCAGGTAGGAGAGAATCAACTTTGAGTTCTTCAAAGATTATATTCCTCTGTTCATAATTTTTAAGGGTTGTGTGTGGAGGAGGTTATCACTTCCAACAAGGGAGGAGACCTTTCCTTGCATATGTTTGTGGTGGAGGTATTAAAGAATAATTGTATGCCTCTATTTCAATTCATTAGATCTAGCTTAGTCTAGTATATAGTTGGGCTCCTTTGCCCCTATAAACTTCCATTTGTTTGATTTTATGTTAAGTAAGCGTAATTCCATTCTAGGCATGAAAATTGCAGGTTAAAGAGAATGGGGGTGCCAAAATTATAGTATCATTGTCCCTTGGTCGTCGATTTTCCCTGAGTGCCCTCAACCTCATCTTTGGCACTGGTATTGACCTTTTTTTCACTCCTCCATACTCTTCCTTAGCGCTGGTATTGACTCTGTTTTCACTCCTCCAAACTCTTCGTCGGCGCTGGTATTGACCTTGTTTTAACTCCAAACTCTTCCTCGACACTGGTATTGACCTTGTTTTCACTCCTCCAAACTCTTCCTCGACGCTAGTATTGACCTTTCACTTCTCCAATTTGACGAGCTACAACTTGGTTTCATTAGGTTTTAGAGTATGTTAATTCAATTCAAAATTATGGTGCCATTTAGCTAGGTTCGACAAAAATTCAGGTTCGTCAAAATTTTGACGAATGTCGGGGATAAAATTTTAAAAAATTGAAAATTACACATCAAATATCACAAGTACCCGACGATCATCTCATTTTACATCTTTCGTCGGAAATTTTCATCGGATTTTGAAGTCAAATGAGTTAGTGCTAAGAGAAGATTGTATGAAACCTCATGAGGCATAACATGGATTTTAGTGTCTAATGTGGCCATTCCAACTGTAAGAGGTATAGTCATCACACCCGATGGTTGCTTAGTGACATTTTCAAATCCTCTGATTGATAGAGAATCGGGTTGAATGTGGGATCTATCTATGCTAATCCTATCCAAAAGGCTCACACTACACACATTAAGGGTGTAACACCCCTCTGTTTTGCTCTTATGTTAGATTAAGATGCTTTGTTATTTTATTATTTCTTATTGAGCAATACGAACTATGTGTGTTATGAGATGTAATTTCCTTGATGTTATACTTGACATGCTTTGATTAAAATAATGTAGGTTTATTATGACATGATTATTGCTTATGAATTGTATTAATGATGGAAGTGTCAGTTTGGTGATACTGTATTGGTGAAGGGGACATGATTGCATCACTCGCTGGTGAGCACCCTGTGATTATGTGATTTCCTCTTCACGGTGTATTTTATAATGATTTTATATGCATGTGCTATTGATGCCTTGGATACAGGTTTGCAGGTACATGACATCGACTCCACCTGGCTTCACAGGTTTGAGCGTGTTGACCCAATGGTATGATGATTGGGAGATAGTAGCTAGGTTACCCGTGTCAGGTCTACACCCTAGCCATAGTGTGTCGTCAGTTGAGTCTGTTGTGTCTTCGGTGCTTGTTTTGATATTATTTAATTCGGAAGGGCTCTTGTTTATGGAAATAAATGCTTAGAGTTATTGCTTTAAATAGTGTTGATATTTATTTAAATTAAAATTATACATTGTGATAGAAGTTTTTATTTAAGTTGATTAATTAAATTTGATTTATTTAATTAATTAAATTTAATCCTATGGGTTGAATTTATTTATTAAATAATTAAAATTTAAATATATTGTTGAGAAAATTAAAAGAAAAGGGAAATTTAATTTAATTTTAAATTGTAAAGTTCAATTAGAATTAATTAATTTCAATATGGAATTAAATTAGTATTTGGAATTAATAAAATAAATGGAAATTAATTCATTTTGGAATTTAAATTTGAATTAGAAGTTACTAAATTTATGTTGAAATTAAATTAGTATTTGGAATTAAATGGTAATTAGAAATTACTTCAACATGCAAAATGGCTTGGAGAAAATATCTGATTGTTGAGAAGATATTTTGAATGTGACATGTGTGGGAGAAGAATGCATGATTTACTCTTGGTTAAGATATTATTTTTTGAAACAGAGGTTTTTGGTTGAAAATTTTGAGAAAACTCAAAGGGGGTTTTCAAGAATTTTTGGGAGTTTCTGTATTTTTACATCTTCTTGGAAGTGGTGATTTTGGAGAAGCTTTGGAAACAGATCTCTGAAGGGGAGGCTCTGCTTCAACGTTCGTTTCTTCAAGCTACAGGAAAATAGGTTCCTTCAAGTTTTCATTTATTTATTTAATTGTTTGAGAAAGATTGTCTGACAAAATTTAAGTCTGTAAAAGCTTTGCTTAAAATGGTAATTGAGACTGAAAGAGTGTCTGTGCAAGAAGTATTTTGTGTTTTGGTTGTAGAAGCTTTAAATTGTATTCAAAATTCGTAAGGTTTTCATTGTTGATTTGCTGTTAAACAAACTCAAAGGAAAACAATCTGTGATTTAAGAAATTAGTTTTAGGTTTTGAAAACATCTGTGTAAATTTAGAGGAAAGGAACTTTTGTAATCTTTTGGGTTTTGTTTAAATCTGCCTATAGTAATTTTGATAAATTTTATCATGAAGAATTTTGTATTACTTGATTGAAATTGAAATCCTTTTTATAAATTTGGGGAAAATGTTATTATTATTGTGAAAATTTCTGTGGTAAATTGTTTGCCAAATATTTACCTGTAAATAGCATTCTTCAGAAATTTATCCCCAATCATTTTATTATACTAAAAATCCTAAAATATATATATGTGTTTGACATATTTATTGTTTCTTTATAATTAAAATTAAAATTTATATATAGTAAAATCCGAGCATTGCCGTACTGCGCAGGAGAATAGTATTTTTTATTGAGAAACGTTTTTGACTGTTGTTGACTTTGGTTGTTAGTGGTGGGGGTTTAATTCTTCCCACTGATTGTACATTGGGTAAGGAGCGGCGGCTGCCTTGACAGCGACGCCTTCCTTCCCATTATTATGGGGTCGGTTGGTTGTATTGTGGGTACAATCCGGCGCCCTATGGGAACCTCCTTTCTATAAACCTTTGGTGCCTATTTCAATGGTTGCACCTCCACTTTGGAATTCACTCCTTGAAGTCTATTAATAGGATTTGACGTCCATTACTTTAAATAATATATGATATTATATGTATAAATATTATATTCATATATTCAGAGATATGTTTATTAAAAGTTATTTTTATTTTGGTTAATAATAATATATTAATTTTGTAGTATATATTATTATATATTGAATTTATATATATATATATATTGGATTAAATATATATAGCATATTTGTGATTTGTATATATATATATTGCATGTATATTTTGCATGAGTATTTTTAATGTTTAATTTTATATATTTAGTTGCATGCAAATTGCACAAATGGAGATTTAAAAAAATAAAAAAATAATTAATATGCATGTGTTATTCTATTAGAGAAATGGGTATTTTTGGTTAATAGGGATAGAGTATTATTTTTTTAAATAATCGTGGTAATGAAGAAATCTTGTAGAGAAGAAATTGTTTTCGTTTAAATGATTATTGGATTAGATGCATGCATTAGGGAAAATTGGAATAGTGTGATTTTGGAAAAGAGAAAATTATAATTTATTTAAATGATGAAAATTGTTTGAGAAAATAATTATTTTGTTAGTTTGAAATTGAGGGAATCGGAATAATAAATGGAATGATGTTTATATAGTTGTTTAAGTTAAAATAAAGATATTTAAGAGTCAATTAGTTAATTGATTGAAGTTCTCCTTTGTCCTTATAGGGGTTTTTATTAAATTGGAGAAAAGTGCGCAACTTGTCTTAATGTTCCTTCTTATCACGGAATGTGAAAGGATTTAGTAAATCCAAATCTTAGATTTAATTATCATATCGATTTCCTATGTGGTTCGTTTAATTGCAATTAAAGGAAACAAATATTTAATTAAGTGTATTTCGGGAATAGATATCTAAAAAAATATATATACAATGTGGTAATAGGAACAAAGATTTTAATATTTTAAATTGAGGAAATAAGGGAAAAGGTTAGTGTGATGTTTATCTTTGTTTAAAAGTATCTTTGTAATTAATTAGTTAAATTGAGATAATTGAGTGGTGTGAATTGTTATAAGTCATTTTGTTGATCGAATGCAAGGGTGTGATAAATTAGAATGTTTGTAAACATTAAACTACTATGCTTTTATGATGTGTTTGAGATATCTTCTGTGGTGTTTAGGGGTTATTGAAAAGGGGTATTGGATAAGTAATTGTAAGTCCTCCTATTCGAGTATGTTAATTTGTGTAGTTATCTATGGTAGTAAGTTTGTTGTTTTTGGTAAGTCACCCTGTTTCTACGAAAGGGAAACGGTTGTTTCTTCTTGGAATGAAATTGTTGGATTATTTGTACCTCCTTAGTTTGGAGTGGTGTTGTATCACATGATAATCGTAGGAGGGTGAAGCTCAATGGGGGTTGAGATCTGGAAAGATCTGACTGGTAACTCATGTACCTTGAGTGAAATTTCTCTTAGGTTAGTTGTATGTATAAGTTACTGGAGTGTCATACTGTTAAACTCAAATAGCATTGTAATCTTGAGTAGTGTTGTGCTTGTGGTCGTTTTGTTTAGAGTTGAGTCAGCTTGTGACTAGAGGTTGTAGGGATTGTCCTTGTATCCGTGTTACTATCTCCTAGTACGGGGGGTGGGCCTTCGGGTACCACTTGGTTGGGAGGAATGTGTGCCCTACACCATTGTGTCCCCTTCTAATTTGCAGATTGCGTTGTGAAGTTTTCTAGTGGAGAGTTCGAAGTGGTTTCATTCTTTAGTTTAAGCTTTCTATTTACTTTAGATTAGCTCTTGTTATTATTATTCCCCTCATTTGTTTTCGAGGTGGGATCTTGTAATTGTAATAGTTAGGTTTGATCTACCTCATTATGGGAATGAGAATTGTAATCTAATTTTAAGATAATGTAATCTGGAACTTATTATATGTTATCCTAGTGTTAGAATCTTTAATGCTTGTAAGTATGTGAAATTAAATGTATGGTTAATATTTTAATAAATGATTTGTGTTCTAGTAGTGTGTATGTTTGGTTATTGATGTAATCTTGTCACGCTACCTTAGAGGTTGTTGCAAAGTGTTGTGCATCTTCTTTGTTAATAATGCACTTTTAAGAAAAAAAATAAAAAATTTGTACGCTTCCGCGTTGAGTTGCAACTTCCTTTAGGGTCCCATGGCGGGGCATTACACAGGGAAGAGCCTGTATCTACAAGAGTTCTCTTTATCCCTTTTTTTTATTGAGAGATGATCATGAAATCATCATTTTGTTTTTCTACATCCAAAGGAGGGAGCTCACTTTGGTGAAAAACAATATCAACATTTATTCCATGAATAGTAGTTGCTATGTCATTTGATGGCTCATTAGAAGGGATAGGAACTTGTTGTAAGATTGCTTGCATCATGTTGTGATAGTGAGGGGAGACTTGAATAAGGTCCCATAAGGATATTTTAGCAGGAGTATTCCTTAGTTGGTCAACAAGGTCATACTCTCTAAGGAGGGAATTTAAGTGAGAGGCAGTAGGTAAGATAGGATTAGGTAAAGGAAAAGGAGTGGAGGGTGATGACTGCAGGTGTGGATTGTTGCGGGTGTAATGTGTATGAGAAAAAATATTATGACCTCGTTGCTGTAACACATTAGGGGTAGGTGGGTAGAGGATGAATTCAGGTTTAGGTTTGGTGGAAGGGGGGTAGAGGATAAGTTGAGGTTGGATAATATTTACATCCTTGAGCAAGGAAGAGGCCAAGGGTGTCTTTGTATTTGCATCTAAGGGTGTAATAGTATTATGGTTATGGGTATCCTTATCGGGAATCATGATATCTTCCCTAGGAGGAATAGTTTTAGGAGAGCTACAAACTGATTGTGCTTGACAATAAAGGTTGGTTCTTCTAAAATGGCTTCGTCACTAAGAGGAGAAGGATCAATGATGGAATGGTTATGCTCAATAAGGATGTGTTGAGGTGAAGGGGGGCAACTAAAATGTTCATGACCTTCACTAATTGCGTTTTCTAACAACAAAGTATTTTCAACGCAACAAGGAGAAATACTAGGAGAAAAACAAATGTTTTTGTCATGATTATCTATGTTTGTGTTGTGTTGGTTGGTAAGGTCTTGTCCACTAAGAGAGATAGGAGGTTAGAAACAACTAGGATTCTCATAACTCTCATTAATTGGTTCTTCTAACAAAATATCTTCATCACTAAGAGGAGAGATATTAGGAGAAGAACTAACATGATCGTTAGGAATGTACAAGGTTGTTTCTTCATCCACTACAACATGCTCATAGGGAGGGGAGATTCAATTTTTCTTAGAATGTCTAGTTGTGTAAGCTACTAACATTGTTTGAATAAAAATGAAAAACATATGTAACCATTTCATGCAATATTTCAACAATATAAATGATGTATATGCAATAATTCAAAACATTTTTATCCAATGTATGCTAAGCTTTAAGAATGTATATAATGTACATGCTAAAAGGAAAAGTACTTTTAATAGACTAATGTAAAGTTTTATGAATATAAACATTGTGTATACAAAAGTGAAAAGTACTTATATGAATGTGATGCAAAATTGTAGAAACGAGGGCATGTTCAGATCTAAGGATGAAATGATTTTAAAAATGACCATCCTAAAATGATGATTTTGAGTGAAAAGGGTAAAACCTATGTTCCCGAAACTTTCCAGACTTATAGTATATGAAACCAAGAGCCTAAGAAAGCACAAAAATGAGTTTTCTAGTGTTCTAACAAACAGTGAAAAATCTAGAAAGGGACTAGGTCGCCCAAAATGGAAAATTAGTCCCAGTTAGGGGTTTTTTCAAATTTCAATTAAATTTCAACTGGGTTTTGATGGTTATGATGTTGGAAGACCAGAAGAATGAAGGTAGGTGCAGATTTTGGATGAATGACACTGATTTGAGATGCAAGAATGCAAAATATATACATTTTCATGCATGCAAAATGTGAAACCCTAGAATGCAATGGAAATAATGCAAGATGCAATGCAATGCAAACCTAGGATGGAGAAGGAATCTAAATCATAAAGGAAGGGTGCAAGAATGTTAGGTTCACCAAAATTATCCACCAAAAATGAATGCATATGCTAAAAGGGAAAGAGGATTCCCCAAATAGGTTCTTAGGGTTTTTCACCTAAGAACACTTGGTTTAGGAAATGGACACTCTTTCACCTAATGATATGTTTTTTTTTGGTGATTGCATTCAAAGGAGGATGATTGGGGGTTTTATGTGATGTGTGTGAGGTGCCCTAAGTGTAATAAACTATAAATTCAAAGATTTGTTACTGCTAAACTATAGAAATAAAAAGTGCTGGAAAACACATAATGATATGCAAGCATGTACAAGATGACCTAATAATGTACACTAAACTATACATAAATGAAAGAGATAGAATGAGTGCACCTAGGATTTGAAGGAGGATCTGTTGGAGGTCTGGAATGCTACTGAATTTGATGTAGAATCTGAAAGGGACACTTGTGCCAATCTGGGCGATCTAGTTCTCTTCCTAGAAAACTTCACCAGAGCCCGTTTTAGCCAAAAGGGTATCCAAATCTACTAAAATCCCTGAAAAATAGATTCAGTGGGACTAGGTCACCCAAAGTGGTGACCTAGTCCTCTTCTAAATTTTTGAAGATCAAAAGATGGAATCTGAAGCCCTTGGTCTGTGTTTTTTGTTCCTCTAGGTGTCCGGTCCCAAAAATGAAGATTCTGGTCTATGGAGGGCTTCCAAGCTTCAAATAGGGTTTCTGCAACCTTAGAGAACTTGGAAAAATTGTTGAATGATCTTCCACCCTGGTTCTTTGTCAAATCTACCTACAAGACCTACGAATCACACAAAGAGAGAAAACTTGTTGAATGTTAGGGATTAGGGGTTTGCCTTAGTCAAAACCCTTTTGAGTAATCAAACCAAATGAAGATGTAAATATAAAGAATCATAAAACAAAGGGGAGTGAAGGAGTTTACTTTTCCATGATGTTTGATCTTGAGTTTCAACAATGGAGGATTCAACCCTTGAATGCTCCTTGAGAGATGTCTTGTTGGCTTAGACTACTCAAACCCTAGCTTGCTTGAGGAGAAGAAGAGATGATAGAGAAGAGAGGTGAAAAAAATGAGATGGAAGAAGTGTACCTAATCATGAATAATGAATAATTAGGGTTTTTAGGCATATTTATACAAGTTATGCCCTAATTTTTCTGAAATAACACCACATAGGCTGACCTTAGGGTTTTAGAGACAAAAATCCTAAAAGAAATTAGGTTAAATTTGATTTTTAAGCCACATGGGACTAGGTCGCACAAGGTGGCGACCTAGTCCACCTAGGAAAATTTGAGTGGTTATCGATAATTAAAATGTGATTATTTATGTTTGTTGGGATTGTCTTCTGAAAACACACTAATATAAGACTTATATGTGTATTAAGGGGCCATTATAGCATAATAAGGGGTTGATTGAGTGATGAGAAGCCTAGGAGAGTGTGAAATTTTTTTACAAAACCTTACAACACTTCAACACAAGGCTTGGAAAGGGGTAAAAAGAGGTTGAAAATCATCCAAGATTCATAGGCTAAGGTCCAAATGAGTGAAAAGTGTCAAAACTTTTGGCGACACAACTTCTTTAAACTTGAAATATAATAACCATGTTGTAATAATTAAGGAAGAATAAATATATCTATTAGGAAAAGGTGTGTTGTCCACCTTGAATAATGTTATAATGTAATTATTTATTTATTATGTAATGCACCTAAGGAATCTAGGGGTATGTGCATCACATGGGTCTAGCATTCTTGGGGCCACTTTATGTGTTGTATGTAACATTGGTTAAATATTTAATGTGGGGTTACAAATGAGAATAATATTTAATATTGGGAAAAATTTGTACCAATATTAAATGATAGATTAATGGTTTTGTAAGCCCATTGTATTAATCACATGGTTTTTTGTAATACCACTTGGTAGTTTTGTGAGAGCTTGTTTCTATAAAAACAAACACATGGGTAGTTGTCTAAGGTTGGTTGGTTGGTTGGAAGGTTAGCTCTTGATAGAATTTGTGAGGGTTGAAGCATGGCATGGGATGTGTACTTACATGCTTGTTCACATGGAGTTCTTGTAGAGGGCTTGATGTTTCAAAGGTATTCATGGGGGACTCTAAAGATGTATTGTAATGTTTATTGTTGAATAATACACGAGTGATGGATGCTTTTGGATGTTGGGTTTTTCCCTCTTGAGGGTTTTCCCAAGGTATATCTTGTGTCATTTTTGATGGTATGTTGTCTATTATTTTGTATATGGATTTTGTATACTTGTTTGCATAGATTTCTCTATTTGGGTTATATGGAAATTATCTTGGGTGGATGCATATTTCCTTTCATTTGATATCAAAGCCATGGATGTGATTTTTTATAACCCTTGTTGGAGTAGATCTAGTGTATAGTTGAATCCACGGTTTGCATGGAAAGATGAAGACATTGCAAGATACTAGGGTTTTGTACAGGTGTTTTTTGTAGATTTGAGGTTTTGGGGTTGCAAATTTGTGGTTATTTTTTGTAGATTTGGGCTTATAAATATTTTTTTGAAAATGGGTTTTTTATGGATGTTCATTTGAGGGTTTTGTAGGGGAAATGTTGTAGATGACCCCTTGGAACAAAATAGAACTCACCATTGGATCCAGGAGGCCAGAGAGATGAAGATTGACATAGAATTTGACATATTTTGGCTACTAGGAGAAAAATGGAAAAATTTCCCCTCCTTGCCCTATCGTACGACTGCATAGTTGTCTAATTCGTTCTATAGAGAAAAATAAATAAATAAAAATCATGCAATTTTTTAAAAAATATTAAAACCTTGTAATAGAAAAAGAAAAAGAAAAAGAAAAAGTGGGGTTGGGGGGAGGGGGGTCCGTAGACCCCCGTACTTTCCACATAGGTTGGCATACTTGAGGGTACTGCCATTGCTAATGGTACCCTCACTAGCAGGACTATGTCCCCTAGCGTGCACACCTCTGGTTCGACGGGCGAGGTTTTCAATAAAACATTTATTAAAAAAATGCTGCCCAATTTAAATCTATTAAATCTACCATTTCTAAAGTTTTTAAAATTAAACTGCAATTTAAATTGCTATTAGGTTTGAGTGCAGGTGGGCGACACTACCCAAGTGATGTCACCACCACCAATGGGTTGCCACCCAGCCACTAGGGGGGTCACCAATGTTTGTCTATATAGCCAAATTGTGCAAATTTTTTCCAGGGGGCATAACTTTTGCTCAGGTGTCTATTTTTTGACTTCTTATACTCGTTGGAAAGGTGGTTCCATGCTCTACACTGTGGCATCAGTGGTTTTTCTAGATTTTTATATCTTAAGAGTGTTTTACTTATTGGAAGTCAGATATGTTTTTCAAGGTTGGAGAGGTCATAACTTGTGCATATGAAGTTGGATTTTGGACTTCTTATAGTTGATGAAAAGCTTGTTCAGAGTACTACACTGTGGATGAAGTTTGAAGACATTCTGGCATTGTTTATCTATTCTTATTTTCATATGATATGTTTATGGTTTCTTTTGACTATGGTGATTTTATGAGCTTATGGCTATTCGGATCTTGGTGATTTGATGTTGGAGTCATTGTATACTCACATGTATATATCTGATTACTCTCATTTGAAATGGTGATCAATATATTATTGGATTTATATGATGTATTGTTGTATCTACGAGTTGTGCAATGTTGTAGGCGGTCTGTACTTACAAGTTGCATTTTTGGCTTGTATATGTGTTGTCTATGCCCATAGATATTTCAGTGTTGTTACATATTCATATTTGTGACTTGGTTTAGTCACATGTTTTGCTAGTTTGGTTGTCATGTTGATGAGGATAGATGGTTTTACCAAGTGCAGTCATGATGTGAGACCTATGTAGTTGACTATATGTTGCATACATGTGAGACATGGTTGGATTGTGTTGTTGGTACATTTTGTGGTGATCATGGTGTCATGGATGTTCCTTGTGGTTTAGGGACTTTGGCATGACATGATTGTTTATGTAGGTGCTTTGTTGGTGGGGTTGGATTGGTTCTTGTTTTGGTTTGTGGTGGTGTATCTTCTTTGCTTGAGGATCATGGTTATGGTTGATCTTCATTGAGGAGGTTGGTATCATGATGTCATAGATATATTGGTTACATGATTTAATGGGAGCTTGTGATAGTGATGGTTTGGCGGTGTAGTATCTTATTAGTTTTGAGATCATGGTTTGTACTCTTCCTTTTGGGAGCTCGATGTTGAGTTCTTTTATTGTGTTGGGGCCATGGAGGATATTCATTTAGAGGATGTTATCATGTTTCCATGGACATATTGGTATCACAGTTTAGTGGAAACTTTTGGCAATGATTTGGATTCACCACTAGGTGGTGGATGATCTTCTATAGTGTTTGTTGGTGTCATGGATGATTTCTTGGATCTTGTTTCATCTACAACGAGGGTTCATTGGCATATTGGGTTTCATTGAAAAGAGATGGGTATCTTCACGTGATTTGGAGATGTTGACATCTTGGTTTTCCATGAAGGACTTCTTTAGTCTTTGGTTGAGGTGTCATGATTTGTCTTTTGACATGAAATCCTTGTTTTAATAATATGGTTATATGTATTATGTCATGATATACTATTGTTTGTGCGCATTAGAGTGTTAGCATGATATAGGTGTATGATATGTTCATTGGAGCATATGATCTTCTTTTTGAGGAGATGTGAGATAATGATCTCATGGTTATGTTCCTAATTCACGATTGAGACTTTGAATTTGATCTTGGTTGGTTCTGTTGGTATTGGGTACATCGATCATTTTCTTGAGAGCTTTATGATGGTGCTATGTTACATTTGGAGTTTGGCATGGATTTATTGGTTGTAGGTCCTCATGGATACTTAGAGACATAAGTGAGGCTAGGAGTTCTCTTGTGGTTAGAGACATGTTGAGATGGTTACTCTTAATGAGGTTTCAACTAGAAGTTCGAGGAGCATACACCTTGGTTGGACGTGATTTCAGTATGGAACTATGAGGAGATTATTCTTAGAATGAGTCATGATGACTTGGATATCTTGGAGGAGCATTCTCATTCCCCACTCTTGGTCTACTCAACAGTTTATCATTTGAGAGGTATTTCCCATTGTTACTTTTAGATGCATTATATTTTACACTTTATCTTCTCATGTATATGGATCTTGAGCTATGAATAGTTAGTTTTGGATGGTTCATTTGAGGTATGTTGGCATGTTTATCTCTTTATGTATTGTGAGATTATTCATTGATATTAAGTTTAGGAGATGTTATTGGGCTTATTTCCTTCATTGGGAATGGATTTGGTTTGATCTTCCTTTGGTTTGAGATGCATACATCTTGGTTATGGTTAGATGTGGATAGTACTATTATATTTAGGGTTTTATGGAGGATATCATACTTATCATAGCTTAGCATTTAGAGGTGTGTGTAGAAGGACATGCTACATGTTTTTATTTGCACGTTCACTCTTTGGTCTTCTTCTTCTTATTGGATGTTTGTATTCACATGACATTAGTTTTGAGATCTTGTGCGGAGCTATGGTGATCACTATGTTTGTGGTCATGTGTTTTTCATTGTTCTTTGGTGACAACATGGTTGTTCCTTTATCTCTTTCCTTTGTTGGGTGTGAAGAACTTAGGAGAGCTATGGAGACTTATGGTGAGAGATGTATTGCAACATATTGGTTTGTAGGATTTACATATCTTTGTTGATGTTCCTTGGTACTAAATGATGTTGGTTTCATTTCTATGTGATACTATTGGTGGATTCTTGGATGTCTTGATAATTTTTAGATTTGATATTACCTATGCAGTGGGAGTTCCTAGATGTGTGTGTTCATTATATGATGGGTTTGGCACTTGAAGCTTGTGATTGCATGTTATGGGTTGTATATGTTGATGGCATGAGATTCAATTGCTATGATTTGTATACCTTTGAGGTATTGATAGTTGGATGTGTTAACATTTTCTGTGGATGTTATTTTCATCTATGATTATTATATCTTGACTGTTATTGATACATACTTGTTACCTTTGGATTGAGTGTTTGTGTATTGGGATATCGATTGGAGGCAAGACTTATGCTTCATTGTGATAGCTAGTATGGCATCTCTTTCGATGGATTCTTATCTTTGTGCATTGGCATGATAGAGGATGAGATAATTCATGCTTGAGATGGTGGTCACCTTGATTCTTGTTGCAGGTATCTTGATGGAGCACATGGAGCACTTTGATTCCATGATGGTATATGTGGCTATAGGGATTTTTCCCTTGTTCATGTTTGATTTTACTTGTTTACCCCTTATGTAATGTATACAACAAATGGGAGAATGTTAGGAAAAAGTGTGTTGTCCACCTTGCATAATGTTATAATGCAATTATTTATTTATTATTTGGTGCACCTAAGGAATCTAGGGGTATGTGCATCACATGGGTCTAGCATTCTTGGGCCACTTTATGTGTTGTATGTAAAATTGGTTAAATATTTAATGTGGGGTTGCACATGGGAATAATATTTAATATTGGGAAAACTTAGTACCAATATTAAATGAGGTGTTAATGGTTTTGTAAACCCATGGTATTAGACACATGGTTTTATGTAATACCACTTGGTGGTTTTGTGGGAGTTGGTTTCTATAAAAGAAAATACATGGGTAGTTGTCTAAGGTTGGTTAGTTGGCAGGTTAGCTCTTTTTAGCATTTGTGAGGGTTGAAG
Source organism: Sequoiadendron giganteum (assembly GCA_007115665.2). Lineage (NCBI taxonomy): Eukaryota > Viridiplantae > Streptophyta > Pinopsida > Cupressales > Cupressaceae > Sequoiadendron > Sequoiadendron giganteum. Next base: position 226,876,342 of record CM021106.1, read on the forward strand.
CATGGTATGGGATGTGTGGTTACATGCTTGTTCACATGAAGTTCTTATAGAGGGATTGATGTTTCAAAGGTATTCATGGAGGACTCTAAAGATGTATTTTAATGTTTATTGTTGAATAATACATGAGTGATGGATGCTTTTGGAGGCTGGATTTTCCCAGGGTATATTTTATGTCATCTTTGCCGGTATGTTGTCTATTCTTTTGCATATGGATTTTGTATAATTGTTTGCATAGATTTCTCTATTTGGGTTATATGGAAATTATCTTGGGTGAATGCATATTTCCTTTCAATATCAACTGTAATGATACTTGGTTGAAGATTGTTAACTCTACATTGGAGGGAAAACTAGGAAAATCACACATTTTGCATGGTAACAAATAGTATAATTTTTTTAATACTTGTTCCAAATTTTTTTTCTTTTATATCTTATTTTATTTTAGTTTCTTATATGGAAAAGTTTAAATAGTTGGAAAAATGTGGTTATCGTTATGCCCAATTTACAATATTAAATTTGATATAGAAAAAATAAAATAGTTTAACAAAGTGTTTAATTCCCATATAGAACTTAGCTTTCATCTCACCAAATTTATATTGCACTTCAAACTTTATCATCCTATTAATGATGTTAGTATCTAACTACAATGATACATAGTATTTTCACTTTAATTCATATCTATTTATTTTTACTTTTATTTTTATGTTTAAAGTTTGAAATTTCATTATAGATATAGATGGCCATAGGCAAGTATAAACAAGAATCAAAAACAAAGAAAGTGGTTAGAGGGAGAGATTATTGCAAAAATCCTTAATGAAAGCTACCTCTTATATATATATATGATTTTCTTATTTTTAGTTTGCATCCAATTAATTAATTAATTTAATGATAATAATGTATCATGAACACTTAAACAAGTTTGCATTTATTATAAAAACCATAACACATTACATCATATTATAATGATAAAAATATAAAGTATTTGAAATACCTATTTATTATATATCGTAATATACATTTAATAAATAAATCAGTTCTTTAACATATCACCACAATCAAATATTATATATTTATTCATTGATATAAGATATATAATAAATAACTGAAATATTAATATTAATTTCCTTAAACAACATTAACATAAGATATTGATTTATTACCTAAGTAATTTTAACATACATTAATAGTCGAGTTGAATTTTCTTAAAGTGGAAAAAGGCCAAATAGGCCATCCATACACCCCCTTTATTCTACTAAGGGAAAAAGTTGAAAAAAAAAACCCAACTTCCTATAACTCAATATTCTTGTTTTTATTTTCCATTTATTATTTTTCATTATGAATCGATCCATTAGACCGCTGTCACCATTTTATATATATGTAATATATATATTTATAAAAAATAAACGTATATATCTAATTTGTAAATAGTCACACACTTTTATTTACTTATTTATATATGCTTTCAACCATTTATCTTTACAAAATCATATGATTTAACATTTATTTTGTACAAAATAGTATGATGAATACTTATATATATATAAAATAGGTTTAAAGGTTACTTTATTAAGACATTTAATTTTAAGAGTATATAAATATGTATAAAAACAAGAATGTATTCTTTCGATAGTTAATGAGAAGGGAGATATAATTATCATTTTATTTCTAATTCTAATAAAATTCATAATTTTGTGTTATTAATCACATTAAAGCTACTTACAAATATAATTTTTTTCATTAAATATAAGTAAATATGTATGTTTAATAATTTTATATTGTTATTATTGGTTCTTGCCATGGACCTATAGTCGAGGGGTTGTTTCTAACTAGCGATTAAAGTTTTTTTATTTAGACCAATCAAAAACATTAATTTTTTTCTAAAAAAATTGTTTCAAAGTTTCCTAATATTTAAATAGTTCAAAATGATCAATTTTTACTTATAATAAAAAACAAACAATTTCTCTCCATTCTCATTGGATAAGAGACTATGTTATGAAAAAAAGGAAGCACAAAAACTTACAATAAGAATAAAATGAATGATGCGTGGAAGAAAATATTTTGCAAGATTAAATGTGAATGATTGTTTTTTAAGACAAATTTTTTGCCAGAAATATATTAACTACCCTCAACTAATGACAATTTTTTTAGTCTGTAAAAATCCTAATCAAAAAGTTTTAAAGGGACGAATAATGAAATAAAATAGAAATAAAATTTAGGAACACTCAAATTATGTTCTATAAAAACCAGATGTTGAATTCATGTATTGCAGATCTCCTTGGGGGCTGCCCCTATGACATGGACAAAACTATAACAGGTATAATATTTTTGGTTTGATTTTGTTTTCAATATTTTTATTTTGGTGTGCACTATTGTTCAAGGTTTTAGATATCGATTCTTTATCTAAATTGTTTTATAGGTCTTTTTCTTGGGTCCAACATGAGTTCTTTGAGGCCCCTGTTAAAGATTGAGCTTCTTTGCACCTTGCAAAGTCCATGGAGATTCCAGTAAAAGAAAATGTAATATGTACTATCTTGATTGTATGGGTTACACATTGTGTTCTTGTCTTAGCCGTCATAAAGATCACTACATTGTAAGGGTTTGTAAAAATTTCAGCAACTAAGGCTTTATTTGAATTAATTAGATAGAGTCGGAAATGGCTTAGGTTTTTTTCCTTCTGTGCAAGTAAGGCATATTGATTTTTTGTAGCTCGAAAGGTGGATTATGGAGTTGTTTTAAAGCAACTCGAGTTGGATATGCTTTAAAGTACTTTAAAGCAACTCGAGCTAGATATGCTTTAAAGCAATTCGAGTTGGATTTTCATTAACAACAAGATTTTTATTCTTTAATAGAATGTTTTTGGGTTTGTGAGGTTGAGATAAAACCAAGAATGATTTTATGTGTGATTTAAAGCTGAATAAAGTAGGGAAAGTTTCTTTTTTTTCATGTTGATGTAAATCAATAGGGCTCTATATATGTAAGATTGTTGTAGCAACCATTATTGTATTTTCGAAAGAAAAGTTTGCTGTTAGGATGAATAGAAAATCCAACATTTGCAGGTTTTCCCCACACTAGGGTTTCTTGGGTATATCTATGTTATTGTCTATTTATGATTGGCTTCTTGTTATTTTTTCTTTTGTTGTTATTAGCTGTTAATTAACCTAGTGTATTAATTTTTATAAATCAAAATTCTTTTATGTGATTTTATTGTACAATTAATCTGTTGAATCCAAAAGCTATATAATGCAATTAATCTGTTGTTGGGTTATAAGAAATTAACATGGTATTAGACCTCTAAAATTTGAATATGAAGCCAAGATTTGTGATGCACATTTCAAGAAAAAAATTAGAATTTCATCTCTAGTTTCTTCTGTGACTATGACAATCAGTGTTAGATATGAAGACATGCTTGAGGGTGCGTCTAACTTTTTATAGTGGAAGGTTTGGATTAAATCTATTCTCAAGGAGAATAGGTTGTGGATCTATGCTAGTACAAAGGTCACACCACCAAAAAATGATCCTATTGCCCTAGATTCACATGAAGTCAAGGAGGCCAAGGCTCATAGGATTATTCTTGATGGGGTAAGAGATCATATAATTCCTCATCTATCAGGGAAAGACACTGCCAAGGAGATGTGTGATATGCTCAAAAAACTTTATCAGAGTGACTGTTAGAGTCGTAAGATGATGCTCAAGGAAAAATTGCATAACACCAAGATGTCCAAAGGCGAGAGTGTGACCTTTTACTTGTCCAAGTTGACACAAGTCAGGGATGAGTTGAGTGTTGTTGGAGAGATGATTCCTGAAGATGAGTTGGTGTGTATAGTCTTGAATTGTTTTTTGAAGCACTAGGAAGTGTTTGTCAAGTGTGTTTTCAGAAGATATCGCCTACCCGATTGGGCAAGGCTTTGGGATGATTTTGTTCAGGAGGAGATTCGTGAAGGTGCTCATTGAGGAGATCAGATGAAGAAGGTTCAAGATGAAGAAAATATTGCTCTTGCAAGCAAGGGTAAGAAGAAGTCCAATAAAGATCAAACATAAGGTTCTTCTTCCAAGAGTGGGAAGAAGAAAGATCTGATCAAGATAAAATGTTTTTGCTGCCATCAATTGGGTCAATATGCTAGTCAATGTCTGAATAAGAAAAATAAGGACAAGCAGAAGAAGCAAGTTGCTGCTACAGTAGAGGTGGATGAGTTTGCATCATGATTTGAGAATGATTTTTCTCTCATTGCTTGTCTCTTGAGTTCAATTGCCAACATGGTATGGTATATTGATAGTGGGTCTTCTTGCCACATGACAAGAGTTAAAGAATGTTTCACCAAGTTGGAGGAGAAGAAGTTGGATTTCCATATTGAGCTCACATACAATGCCAAGTACCATGCAACTAGTGTTGGCACAGTCAAGTTTCAGAGGGAGTCCGACAAACCTTTGTTGGTGGAGGACGTGTTGTATGTCCCTGACATGAAAAATAATTTAATCTCTGTTTCTACTTTAGAAGACAAGGGTTAAATCATGATCTTTGAGAGGGGGAAAGTCTATATTCATCTCAAGTATTCCAAGGTTACAAAAGTGACTGGAGTTAGGCATGACAACTTATTTCAGTTACAGTTTGAGCCAACACATGTGTTGGTAAGCTGCTGTAGAGGGCTAGGAGAATTGTGGCATAGGAGGATGACTCACCTTCACCATCAATCACTTAATATTCTCAAGGAAATAGTGATGAGACTGCCTGTGATGAAGATAGATAAGCATGAGGTGTGCAAGGGTTGCGCTCTTGGGAAATATGCCAAGACTAGTTTTCCTAGCAATGACACTAGATCCAAAGGGATTTTGGATCTTGTACACTCAGATGTTTGTGGGCCCATGACAATAGTATCCTTGAATGGGTATGAGTATTTTTTTACTTTCATTGATGACTTCTCCAAGAAGATGTGGATATATTTTTTGAAGAATAAATATGAGGTCTTTAGTAGTTTCAAAGAGTTTAAGGCTCTCATGGAGAACTAAATTGGGAGGAAGATCAAGATACTAAGGTTTGATAATGGAGGCTAGTATACCTTGAATTACTTCAACTATTTATACGCTCATGAAGGTATCAAGAAAGAGTTGAAATTTTCGTACAACCTATTGGAATCAAGGAACACTCAGAGGGGGGGGGAGGGGGTGAATAAGTGTTTCACACTTTTTAACTTTATTAAACTAATCCTTAAATAAATTATAATATACAACCAAAAGAAATATGCATGAACATAAAACAAGCAGCCACAACACCATAACACAATAATTTTTACGTGGAAACTCTTTTAGGGGAAAAACCATGGTGGAGGTCAATCCACAATGTTATCTGAGTATACTCAAAATGATGTTTTACAAAATGGGAATGCACTTGCATTTAGGCACACTGCCTAGAGCTCACTACTCAAAAATAGAATGAAGAATCACTGTCTTACAAACATTTAGATTAAATCCATATGAAGAATTGAGCTAAGAGAATAGCATCTACTAATGCCTGATTACAGTTTCGGTTAAGCACATTAGATGATTTCTTGACCTTCTGTTTGATTCTGCTCTTCTGCTCTGTTCTGCTTCAATTCTCATCACAAATCCTTTTATGCAAAAATGAAACTGTGCATAATCCTTCTGATATTCACAACACACACCACAAACTTCACATATATATCAAAATGATATGATCGATCACTTATATATATCCACAACTAAAGATTTAATCGCTACAAGTCAGCTCCAACAAAAATATGAAAATATTTACAAACTGTTAGCTTAATCCATAATTAATTATCAATGCACACCAACCAAAGTTTTCCATAGCATAGTAATGACCCAAATCAACATGTTCAAAAAAAAAACACTTAAACAATTACTCCTCAATTATCCACAACGACTACATCCACCAAGTCGGCCTTCATGCACTGTAAAACAAAAAATTAATCAACTGGATCTTCTAACTCGCACACGGATCAATACGAGGATCTAAGATTCAAGAATAACAAAAATAATATACCAAAAAACCTTCCCTGAGATCCACAACAAAAAATGATAACAAAAAATTGCATGTGAATTGATGAACACAATTCTGTCGGATGCTCTGTCCTTGCTTGACAGTTAATCATAAGACTTTGATTTGACTTTTGGTATGAGAAAATACTATCATGTGGATCAAATCACTGACTAGGGTTTCCATCAATGACAACACCAAATGACATTTGCAGTGTCTTTTGCCAGCAATCTCCCCCTTTGGCATTGATGGCAACACTTAGTGAAAAATGACTAAGTGTCAGATCAGTACCAACATGAATACACTACCACCCTTCAAAATTCCAAAAACACAACTCCCCCTGAGATGATTAAGGCATTTTTCACTGTCCCATTCTCCCCCTTTGACATCAATAGCAAAGGAAGGAATCCGCATACCAAAAATCAAACAAAAACAACTATGAACAAACTATATGTGTACAAACAAGCTTCTACAACTTACATAAACTTGAATAGATCTGTAAAATTGTTCTTCAACAAGCTCAAAATCATGTCCCAAACCTTCTTGAGACTCTCCAAGATAATCATGTGACCACAAAATAAGTAAGATTGTATCTCTGTAGATTCAAGGTTCATCGGATCACTGACCACCATAGCATCTTGTACTTCCTTCAATGCACTCAACATTGTTTCCATCTTAGGACCAATTAGTCCTCTAAGCTCACAAACCCTTTCAACCATTTTACCTTCTTCATACTTCAAAATTTTGATCTTGTCAAGCATGGATATGACTTGACCTTCTTGCTTTCCAACAGGGACAGTTAGAGGATTGAATTCTTGAGTGATATCTGCTAACTGTTTCTCACATTCTTTTATTTTCTTTTCAAAGTCCTCAGTGAACTTAGATAAAGATAGACATGACTTATAAATGTTACCACCTTCAGAAAAAGCACTTTGAATATTCTTTACACAAGTAGCTAACAAAGATTTATCACTAGCTATCATACCTTTCAACCTACTGAACCTTTTCTCATCAAACTCCTTTTGAACTTATCCTCAACTGATTTCTCAAGGGACTCAAAATGAGTACTTACAAAATTAATAAGTTTCTTCAGCTTACTGGAGAGAGAACCAGATGGATCCTTAACATATGTAGGGATGATCTTCTCCAGAATACCGGATGCAAGATTCAACAACTCACTATCTTCAATATGTGATTTTAT
>CM021106.1:226883652-226938933 GCA_007115665.2 Sequoiadendron giganteum
ATGAACTGGAATTATGAATGTTATAGTCGAGAATTGCAACTTGGTCATGTCTAATACAGGTCTAGCCTTAGATATTATATTCTAAAATTTCATTCTCCTTTTGACTCCAAGTACATTGTGTTGAGGTGGAGTTAATACTTTAATGGTTAAGCATGCCTTCGATGTATGGGGAGCAGCCTTTGGAGAAATGTTTTCTTTCCTCCTTATCAACTAATGATGATTTTTGTCTTATTCTCTCCACTCGCATAATGGAATTGTAACTAAATCAAGAGTTAGAGGTCCAATCACAAATGGACATGTGTACTCTCCAGCCTGAAGCTTGTTGGCTGCCTTGTTTTATAAAAGGGAATTCTGGGCTAAGAGAGAGGTCTGTTGAAATATCCAAAATATGAGAAATAAGAATCTAGTGATACAAAAAGTATGAACTGTAAGTCCAGGTTTTAAAGTTTTGAGTCAGATTGGAGAACTTAGTTAATCATGGGGTTTTTGAACATGTTTGTATAGAAATCATGAATATTTGAAGTTTATTTTCTCTCCTATTGTGTTATGTTACATGGATTATTAATGAAATATCAATCGAAGATGATTTTCATTGATCTTCATTTGTTCTTTACCATGAATTATGTTTAACTATAGTTCTGGTTGAAAGGATCGGTTAAATGCTTAAGTCAATCAGTAAGTTCATGCAATATAACAAATGGGATTCATAAAGAAGTAATAAACTCAAGTATAGATTTATGGATTGTAATGCAATTCATAGTAGATCTTAAATGTTCAGGATGAAAGTTACCCTATAGTTCAGTTTTCTCTTTTGACTCCGTGCGTTAGGATATGGCACTGGAATTCTGATCATGTTTCATTCTCGTATGCTTTGTGTTATGACCTCAGGATGTTTGACTCAAAAATTTTCTATCAGGTTACTTTAATTTGTATTTTTGATTCTCTGTTAATTGGATTCGAGACTTTTCAAGGAATAGCCACTTTCTTGTAGGATTTCATCTATTAACAATAAGTGGGGATCTATCTATCACTTACTTGTGTGCAAATGAATTATTTAAAAGTTGTATGTTAAGGGAACATGTTAGGGAATACCCTCTTGGATCTTACAGAGTCTGAAGTGTAGGAGAATTAGCCTTATTTCTATTCTCATTAAGTTGGCCATACTTTTCCTAGCCTTTTATTATTGAATGTGGCAAGTTCATAGGAGCTTCTAGGAAGTATGTGTGGGTTGCAGTAAAAAATGCCAACATAATGGCAACTCTGTTGGGGAACTAGCGAATGAAAAGTCTCTAGTGTAGAACTGGTTTTGCCAGAGTCATTTGTTATAATTTACTTGGTTTACATTGTGTGCCTAATTTTTCATATTCGGCGTATGCATCTATTTTTCCTAAGTTTTGTGTCAGTGTGTTGGGTAATGTTCAAACTCTTGTCTAAAGTCGTGAGTGCAAAAGCGAAGTGCAATCACTTCATAATTCTCAATATTTTGGGTGGAAACTCTGATATCTCGAACAAAACTATTAATATAAAGTACAAACAACAACATGCAAAGGAGAGTCCTCGTACACCAAAGACCATGAAGAAGACTAGAAACTATGCAAAAAAGAACCCGAAGCCAATGCTAGAGTTTGAACCGGGACAGGACAAGAAATGGGTAAAAATAAATGATAGCCCAAATAAGTCTGTTTCATCTCCTATAGTCTCTTCTCCTACTTTGAATGTCGAACTAAATAGTGATTTTATTGGTGGAGATTCCTCAGATGTTTTTGTGTCTCAAATGGATCACGATAGTTTTCCTTTTGAAATGGCTTGAGAAGTTGAAACTGATATGTCCAAAGAGGAGGAATGATGGGGATTATGGGAACAAGACAAGAAGTTCCTTTGTTTCAAGATGAAGAACAAGCAGAGCAACCTTACTATACTCCTCCTCCAAGTGAGGTAGGAGATATCCTTGAGAATGAAACAGATATAGACAAGGATATGCAAACCTTAATTGAAGAAGAAAAGAGGTTGCTGGCAGTAGAGGATAATAGGGATAGAATAAGAAGAGAGAATCTAGAGAGATTCTAAGCTAAGGAATCCGAAAGGAATGCCCAGAAAAAGAAAGTTGAAAAGATGAGGGAAGAAGTAGCTAAGAGAAAAAACTTTGAGGAAAAGGTGGCTAAAGTAGCTATTGATAGGGCTTGAGAAGTCTCTAAAGTAACAGTCTCTATTGGGACTTATGCTACTCCCACATATACCCCTTCCATATCAGCCACCAAAACTTCAGATCCATTTGTTGGATCTAAGAAGACAACCTTTGTAGACCATGGGAAAGCTCATGGTGACCAACCTCAGAAAAGTGCTTACAATTTTTCAAATTATAGAAGCCATCTTAATACTAGTGATGAAACAAATAATGAAATTAATCCTAGACAATCAGATTTTCCTCAAAATCCTGAGCTCCTAAGACTGCAACTGATAAATGATCAGTTGCAGGATGATTTGAGAAAAGCTGAAATAGAATCTGCCAATGCCAAGATGGCAAGAAAGATAGCTTTCTTAAAAAATATCTATACCCACTCCCCAAGCTTTTGGTTCAGGAAAGAGCGAGAATGAGTTGTTGAGCAAGAATTCAGAGAAGCAATTTCCTAAAGGTGGGGGCGGTGGTAACCAAGGTGGTGGAGGTGGACGTGGTCATAAAAACTCTAGCACTTACTCTGAGGATGAGGAGGGAAGCACTGACAAGGATAAACATCAAGGTAGTGGGAACAAGGGAAAACAGGGGGATGATAAGAAAAATAGTGAGCAACAAAGCACCCCCAGAAGTGGACGTGGTGGAGGAGCACCCCAAATTGATCGATACATACAATTGTGTTTTGGCAATATTTGAGGAAATCTTAATCCAGTTCAAGATAATGCATGAAAGCATCTCCCAAAATTCACTGGTAATAATGCTTTTCAAGGCTTTGTTGAAGACTTTGAAATATGGGATGATGATGTAGCAATGAAATACTTTATGTAGTCACTAGTTGAAGATGCTAGGGATTGGCATAGAGGGTTACCTAATGCTAGTATTGACTCTAGGGATGCTTTTTGCAGAGTTTTTAGGGAACAATACGGGGATCGGATTGATCCCAAATTTAAATTAAATGATTTTAATAATATTACCAAGGGGCATAATGAACTGGTTACTGAGTTTAATGCTCGTTTCCAAAAGGCTATGACAAGAGTTCTTGCATATTTGAGGCCTAATGAGAGTGCATGTTTAGTTGTGTATTGTAATGCTTATGATGCTAAAATGTGTTATTTATTAAGAGATAAAGATCCTCAAAATTTGAGGCAAGCATATAAGATGGCGGTAAACATTGAAAACAATAGGCGAGCTTCTGGTAAAGTAGGGAGAAGAGAAGATCCTAAACCTCTTAAAGGCACTAAGAATCAGACTGAAAAGATTGGTAAACCTACTGCTGCTGATGAAAAGATAGATCAGGTCCTTACCGTGCTACAGAAACAAGCAAAAAATGACAAGCCACAGTTTCAAAGAAATGATAGGCATCCCAGGCTATAGGATTATCCCTATAATACCAATTGGAATAATGGAAAACCTCTGCAAGGAAACCAGAGAAACAATCAAGTTCCGCTTGATCTTTTATAGAAGCATTCTCTAAATGCCACAAAAAAATTACCTTGGTGTGAAGTATGTGGAATGCCTCACTCTTCACAACAATGTGTGGTAGCACAAAATATGGTAGAATCTCAGGATGATCAGGGAGATGTTTAGCCTCCCCAGGATCAAGATACAATGACAAATGTATTATTAGGATCAATTGATCTAGCCTATGATGATTATACCTTGGATGATGAGCCATGTGGTATGGATGTTGATGTTCAAAGACAACACAATGATGTACACCATCAACAAGTGTTTCTGAGTGAAGGAGAAAATGATGACTATTTTATAAATGAATTGGAAGTGGATAACACTATTTTGAGAAGACCTTTCGATGAGGAAATTGAAAAATAACTGCTGCCTTAGTTGCAAGGGCAAGGAATAACATACAATTGAGAAACAAAACTATTCCAGGTGATTCAGGTAAGCCTTGCAACCTGTTCATAAAAGAAAAAGATGTAACTGGAACAAATGTCAATTTGGAGGCCAAGAATATCATTTCAAAGCCAGGGGAAATAAGGGAGCCCTAGGTATGGGAAAAGAAAGTTGATACAACCAAGAAAAAGAATGAATTTGTACCCCAGAATATCAAAGACAACAAGTAGCCCTCTTCTAATGATGAAACTCTCAAAGGAAAATAAAAGGTAATTTATGAAAACATAAATTTTCCTGAATTACCAAAGTACACTTCAATAGATATGTTTCAAGTACTTTCACAAGTTAGGGTTACTGTTCCTTTCTTGGAAATGATGCGTATAGATGAACATAAGGATAAGACTGTTGCACTTATTAACAATATTCCTACAAGTGGAAAAGGTAAAGTGGTTTCTGATCAAGCAAAATCAAAAGAAGATCAAGAAAAGCAAAAAAGTGTAGAAGAAAATATCACAAAAAGTCCCCAAATATACTTAGGTACCACTATTACTACTAATCCCAACCATGTCAATCCTTTTTTATTAAGTCTGATTATTGATGGGAAAATTTTGAGAAATTGCATGATCGATTCAGGAGAATCTGACAATGTAATGCTAGTAAAAATAATGCACTCAATGGGACTAAAAGTGGACAATACATATGGTAAATGCTATGCAATGGATTCTAGGGAAGTACCTCTAATAGGTATTATAAATAATGTTCCATACAAACTAGCAACATTTCCTGAGAAAGAGCTACATATGAGTGTTACAGTGGTGGATATCCCACCTACTTATGGCATGCTCTTATCCCGGCCTTGGAGTGCTTCAATGGGTGGGAGTATACAATGTGATCTATCTTTTTCTACATTTTCTATTGAACAAAAAGATGTTAAGGTAGATAGGGAAAAAAGAGCCCCTCACATGATTGAAAAATGTGGAAGAATCACCTAAACCTATTAGAATTAGCTTTGAGGAAACTGATATAGAAAACTTCCGAGTTGAGGAAGATAAAACAAAAGAAATCCAATCATCACCTATTGAAAAGAAAGTACTAAAGATATCATCAGAAGGTGATTTATGGACAATGTATTTTGATGGAGCTTGTTCCAAAGATGGCTCAGGAGCTAGAATTTTCTTTACTTCCCCACAAGGTAAAACATTTAAATATTCTTTCTATTTACAATTTGCTTGTACCAATAATGTGGCTGAGTATGAAGCTCTCATACTCGGTCTGAAGATAGCTTCAAAGCACGGTATTAAAGAATTAAAAGTTTTGGGATATTCTGAGTTAGTTGTGTCCCAGATTAGATCCCACTTTGTAGCTAAAGATAAAAGACTTAGACAATACAAAAATGCAGTATGGGATACTATAGAGGAATTTAGTGCTTTTGGTATAGAATGGATTGAAAGAGGACAAAATGCTATAGTTGACTTGTTAGCAAATATAGCTGTCAAACTGGATGATGTCACTTTTGGTGGCATCTCACAAATAGAAGTACAGACTAGGCCTACAATACCTGATAACATCTATAACTGGCAAGTCTTTGATGATGACACAAACATATTGAAATTCTTGCATTGTGTGGATCAGTATGAGAGCCAAGAAATTGATTTTGGCTCATTTGTAACATAAATTGATGGGAAGGAAACCTTGTTTGGGAATGAAGTGATTCAGCTCAAAACCAACACTATCCCTAGGGGTCTTGTTGCACTTGAAAGAGTTTTTGATGGCCCATATATATCAAATACTAAGAAAACATCTACTCATAAAGAGAACCTAGAAGAAATAAACTTAGGAACATAAGGTGCTCCTAGAAAGGTGTATATTAGAAGGAAAATGATGCCACATGTCAGAAGCATGCTGATTACCTTGCTTAGGAAATATATACATGTTTTTGCTTGGTCCTATGAAGACCTTAAAGCATATAGAGAGGACTTATTCCAACATGAGATCCCGTTGAAACCTGATATGAAGCCTTTCAGGCAAAAAAAGAGACCGATTAACCCTACCTTGCAACCCAAAATGCAGAAGGAACTTGCTAAGCTAAGGGAGGCAGAAATCATCAAACCAATTAGGCACTCATCTTGTGTCTCTAATTTGGTACTTGTCAGAAAGAAAAATGGAGATATCAAGTTATGTGTTGACTTTAGAAACTTGAATGTTGCTTCTTTAAAGGATAATTATCCATTGCCTAATATGGAGGCTATGTTACAAATGGTTACAGGATGTGAATTGTTATCTATGATGGATGAATTCTCCGGGTACAACCAAGTAATGGTTAAAGAGTTTGAGCAATTCAAGACTGCTTTCACCACACCATGGGGAACATATGTGTATGTAAGAATGCCATTTGGATTAATAAATGTTGGAGCAACTTTCCAGAGGGCTATGGATCTAGCTTTTGCTGATTTCATTGATTTGTTCCTTGCCATTTACCAAAATGATCTTAGTGCCCATAGCAAAAGTGAGGAGGATCATTGTCCTCACTTACAGAAATTTTTTATCAGAGCTCTTGAATATGGGATATCTTTAAATCCCAGGAAGTGTGCCTTCAGAGTGAAAGAAGGAAAATTGTTGGGGCATCTTGTTTCAAAAGATGGGGTGCAAGTGATCGCTATTGACAAAATTATGCAGCCAAGGAATGTAAAAGGCATCCAATCTTTCTTTGGACATATAAATTTTCTAAGAAGATTTGTCACAAATTTTGCTGAGATTGTACGCCCAATATCTAAGATGTTGAAGAAAGGAGAAAAGATAGTATGGATAGGAGAACCATCCAAAGCCTTCGAAGCTATCAAAGATGTAATTAAGCAGGCTCTTGTTCTTAAGTCTCCTGACTATTCAAAACCATTCCAGTTGTTTACTTTTGCCTCTTTTCATACTATAGCTGGTGTGTTGCTATAGAAAAACAATGATGGCTTTGAGCAGCCAATTGCATTCTTCCACAAATCGTTGTAGGCTGCAGACTTGAAATATGATATATCTGAAAAGCAGGCATATGCTCTGGTAAAGGCAGTTAAGAATTTCAAGCCTTATCTAATTGGAGAAATTGTTGTAGCATATGTGCCAATGACAACCGTTAAAGATATTTTCACCTAGTAAGAGACTACAGGAAGAAGATGCAGATGGATAAATAGAATCCAAGAGTTTAATATTGACATACAAATTACCAAGCTTGTAAGAGGTTAGGGTCTAGCTAAATTAATGGCTGAGGCAAATCTGGAGGTAAATCAAATAAATTAGATAGAGAAAAAAAATGCGCCTATTTGTGATATGCAAACTTGTGGTTGGTACAAGAGGATTGTAGAGTATTTACAGACGATGCAATGCCCTGAAGGTATGCCCCTTATTGAGAAAAGAACTCTCAAATTGCAAGCAATTAGATATGTCATTATTGAGGGTGAGCTCTGGTGGAGGAATTCTGAAGGTATTATACTCAGATGTGTGGATGGAGACCAAGCTAAAGATCTACTGATAGAAATCCATAAAGGAGCTTGTGGAGGCCATTACATGGCTAAGGCAACGGCTCATAAAATTCTAAGAGTGGGATACTGGTGGCCTACTATGTTCAAGGATGCCCATAGATATGTTAAAAATGTGATGCCTATCAGAGGTTTGCTGGAAATTTAAAATTTTCTAAAAATTTTCCATTGAGACCTATGTTTGTTTCAGCTCCTTTCAAGCAGTGGGGTATTGACTTATAGGGGAGATATCTGAAAAATCTAGTGGAGGACATGCATGGATATTGGTGGCAATTGATTAATTTACTAAATGGATTGAAGCAATCCCAGCCAGAAGGGCCACAAGTAAAGTTGTTATTGATTCTTTGACTGATAATATTTTAAGCCGTTTTGGGGTACTTGAAAGAATTGTTTCAAACAATGTAATGTGTTTCAGGTCAGAAGAATTTATTAAATTTTATGATCAGTATGGTATAAATATTTCAGTTTCCTCCCCCTATCATCCCCAAGGGAATGGACAGGCAGAGTCTAGTAATAAGAGTTTGATGAAGATCATCAAACGCATGATTGAGAAGAACAAAAGGGCTTGGGATTTGAAATTAAAATTGGCATTGTGGGCTGATAGGACAACTGTCAAGAAGGAAATTGGTCATTCACCTTTTAACCTAGTCTATGGGATGGAAGCACGTATCCCACAAAACAACCTGTTAAAGATGTACGAATTTGTTCAAGAATATAATGATGATATATGTGATGAGATGCAACATAGAATGGATGAATTAAGTCAATTGGATGAAACTAGAAGAGAAGCTCATAAGAGAAATGAAAAATTACAACTTCAGGTAAAGCATCTTTATGACAAAAGGGAAGTTAGGAGAAAATTTGATATTGGAGCAATGGTGTTGCTCGGGAATGCAAGATCGAAAGATAAGGGCAAGCATGGAAAATTTGATCCCCTTTAGCTAGGCCCATATATAATTATGGACACACATGGTGAAGATTCATATTTTCTATAGTCACTTGTAGGTCAAATTCTCGAATTTCCAGTACATGGATAGTTCTTGAAATACTACTTCTCTTGAAGTAGCTCTTTTCCATGTACATTGTACGATCCTGTAAGTAGTGTATATAGGGGTGTTTCTTTTTTTTTGTTTTTGTTTTTTGTCTCCTTGTCTTGTCCGGACAAGTCCTTGGTTTTTGGTTCTCTCTGTATCTAGTATGTGAAACCAAATATTATGGAATCTTGCTATGCCCACAGGGGGCATACATCCCCAGTCGAAGCCACTGGTAAAGCTTTTAAATTTTTCCCCTTGTAGGTATGTTTTGTCCTCGGCTCTAGGTGGTTGGGTCATGGGTTTCCTTTTCGAGTGTTGACTTGTTATTGATGGTGGTCAGTCACTTAAGTGGTCGTTTATGCCTGTTTGGTCGTGACTTATTGGCCCCGTTTACTCGTCCTCTCAATCTTTTGCATCATGACTGTATTATATTTTCATAAGTGTCAGGCTATTGAATTATTTGAGATTAAACCTCTGAAATAATATTTTTGACCTTGAGGGTCATTTTGACCTTGAGGGTCATTTTCCCGTCCACCTAGTTGGTCCCTTTCTTTATGAATAACCTTTTCGCATGTGCAGATTGTGCGGCCGTCGGATGAAGTAATTTTAATCTTGACCGTTGCTCGCATACCTAGCAAGGTTTCTGCTAATGTCACAAATATGGTGTGAGGCGAGATGCTGCCATTTGTTACGTTTGATGGTGGGGACCAGTTTTGCTCGCTGACCGATGATGGAGGCTGATGTCAATAGCTATTTCTGTATCGACGCATTGTGGCCATTCCTCGCTAACCTCACACAATTAAAACTACAGTTTCAATAATGCTGTGAGGTGTGCGATTTGGTGATGCGTGGACTCCGATGCTGTAAGCTGGTAAAAAAGGTGGGGCTCATTCCATGCTGATGTGGTGCTCGGTAGGTGAATATCCTGTCTGTTTGGTGACTAGAGGGTGGACGTGGCATTTTCAAACTATTTTGACTAAATCTGAGCCGTTCTCCTGGCCAATATTGCGTTTGATCAACGACTCGCATTTAAAATAAAATGGTATTGTACTATAGCCATTTTATCTCGCATGAGTGAATAGTAATGGCCGAGTTCGACTCTGCCTACATAATTAAATGCTAAAATTTGTGAATTACTGTTTTCGTGTTGTATCTCTACACTGAGGAAGAATTGCTTGGTATCGAGTGAAGCAAGCTATTGTTACGATTTCTCAATTTCACTGCCCTGGTTGTTCTACGAGTGAAACCGTAAGTAACACATATGCCATTTCTTGTAAATTCAGAAGATTTTATGATTGCTTGCTGGGCAATTCGTGATTGTTTCCTGTTTTGTTCTTGATGAATTGTTTGAATTGATTCACTTTTAGAACTTGTCTAGATAATTGCTGGGGATTTTTGAATATTGAAGAATTTTCTGTTAAGACAATAGAGAGTAAATTGTAATTGCTTGCCTTTTGGAAATAAGAAAACCCTAGCTCGAATTATCATTTGTCTAGTATAAATGGCACCTAAAGCCCAAAGTTCTGGTTCTGAAACCACTATCGGGTCTTTATCCCAAGATATTATTGATTTGTTAGAGCCCTCTACTAGTAAGAAGCAGGAGGGAAAGGTTTTGTTCTATGGGCCCTGAATCTTGGAAGGACCGACGAACAAGCAGTGTGGAATTTGAGATGCCGAGTTACCATATACAGGGTGGCAATTGTTCTCCAATTGGTTTGGGAATAGGAATTTGTTCGTTCCTTTTTGTAACCCATGGAGGTTAGACCTGGGTAAATTGGTGGTGCCTAATGTCTACTTGGATGTAAATCTTTTGAAGGATATTGCTGCAAGGTATGACCCTGTGGCCCGAATTGTTAGAACACATGCTGGTGTGTAGATGATTAAGATAACCAAAGAAGAAATTGCAGAGATTTTCAAATTGCACAAATGGAGTCAGGATATGGTTCCTATAGACTTTGAGGCTTTCAGAAAAGAGTATAGAAATACTAGGGGTTTGTTAAGAACTTCCCTTTTGATACCTCATTTGGCTGTCTCAGGAAGAGAAAAAAATCAGAAGAAGGTAGTAATTGGCAGGAATGAGCCCAAACCTTTTCGTGTGGACTATTTCTCCAGTTATTTCAAGAAGACTATTTGTGCTTTGTGTCAAGTTCTGGGAGTCAGCTTAAAGAAAACCTTGCCTGCCGATATTGTATATGGCTGTAAATCTCCAGCACCTGGGTTTTAATGTAGTATATGATTTTGCCACTTATTTGGCAGAAAAGATGCACACTGGTCTGGCAGCCCTAAAGGAGGGGAAGAATTGGGTTGGATTCAGATGGTATTCCTTGTTAATTCACATGTTTCCATATAGGGGTTAGGCTGTGTTCAAAAAATATATGGAATTAAAGAATAAAGAAGGAAACATTGAAATGCCTGTCCAATATTGGACTAGGATTCTTGACATGCATGATCATAAGTTTGATTATGTAACTTTCCATAATGTCTTTGGATCTAAATTAAGGAAGGCTCTGGTTTGTGACCCCCCAAGGATCCCAAAAGAAATTCATGACTTCTTGAGGCCGATGGAGAGAAGGCCTGAATTGAACATAATGCACAATTGGGGAGACATTATCCCCTATCATAATACCACAGTTTTCAGGGTTTTTGGCACTAATGTCAATCCTAGGGTTCTACCAAGGGAGGTGCCCTTTAGAATTGGATTCTTGGAAATCATGAGGGAATTGGGAGGAGCTCAAGAACTACACTTGCCAACTGAATAGAAGAAAGGTTCTTTCTTCCCTGAATATACAACATTTTCCGATTTTGTTATGGCAAAGGGAGGATGGAAGGAGTTGCATGCATTACTTAGGCCTTATAGGCTAAGGACTGTGCGCCCCAGGAATCATGATCCTGAGGGTTTTATCTCTCAAATGAAGGAAAAACATCAGACAAGAACCTTTGTGCACAACTTCTACTTTCCTGAGGACATCAACAAAAATATTTTTGATTTGGAATTACAAGATGAGAGAAAGGCACTATACATTGCCTACTCTAAAATGGTAAAAAGTAAGCAGGAGAAAATACCTGGTTTCAATCCCATACCTAATGCTAATGATGAGTTTAGAAGGGAAATGTATGCTATTGATAATTTTGAGAGCTTGGTTGGGGTTTTGAAAGTTGAAAGGGTTGTGGAAGAAAGGGGAAAATCACAAACCATCGAGGAGTACCCTGAAGTAAAGCTAGAGGAGAGGCCTACTTATTAGCCCCAAAAGAAGATAAGGGTTTTTTCTAGAAGAAAGATAAGTAGGGCTGAATATGTTGCTAAAAATATTGCACCATCTTCTTTAGGGCAATCAATACCAAATATTATTGATTTGGAATCTGCTCAAATTTTTTCAGAATAGGCTTGCCCACCATCACCAAAGAGGTAGAAGGTTGAAAGAGCAAAGATGGTTGATTGTGATGGTGATGAGGATGATGAAATTATTGTAACTCGAGATGAAATGCATCCTGAGATGCCATTAGACCCAGTTGACACTGCAACAGGTTCAGGTGTAGTTACTTTGAGGTTAGGAAAAGATGAAATCAAAGGAATAACAAACAATGATGACTTGAGGATAGAAGCTTGCAGAGAGTTCATGATGGATGACTCTTTTATTGAAACTGGTGCTTTTAAAGATTTTGTGTGGAGAGCACATACTGCATTATATGCTGAGAAGGTGGCACATGAGAAAAGTCTGCATCCATAGCTTCCAGAGAAGGTAATAAAGCTAAGCTCAGGGAACAAATGAGAGACAAATTCAAAGAAATAACACGAGAGCAGGGTCGGGAATTGGTACAAAAAAGTGGAGTATTGCTACTCCCTATATGGGATATCACTGATGCTGTGGTGTTTGACACAATAAGAAGGGATAATAAGCCACTTCTTGCTACTGAAGAGGAGGCTACATTGGCACTCAAGGGATCAGCCTTTAGTGAGGAATGGGATGCTTTGACAATCTAGTCCCTATCCACTGGCTCTAGAAAACCAATTGTTGCAGAACCATCTGACTTTAGTGGTCACTTGGTAGTGAGGAGAGTTGCTGACACCCCAACATTAGAAGCTGTTGATATGGTCGTGAATGTTGCCAAATTCACCAGAGCAACTATTGAATATTTGACCAAGGACCAGGATACTCTGAGAGGCCAATATAATGACATTATTATTGAATATAATAAGAGTCAACAAAAGGTAGCAGAGTTAGAAACTGAATTGGCTTTATTGAGGCAACAAATGGATACTCTAAGGTCTCAACAACAAGCCAGTTCTAGCCACACTATTTCTGACCCACCAGCAGAGCAGTCTCAATCTCCTGCACAAGCACAATCTTCGGCTATTGTTCCATATAATATGGGACAAGTGCCTATCGCTATTGAGAGGGCTACTAGACCTGGAGGGGGAATTTATAGGGAGAAACTGATTCATTAGGTTGAAGAATATAAGGAGATGGTAAAGAAAATCCGAGATACATCAGGGAGAAGCAATTCAGTGATAGTGGACACTGTTTTGAAACATTTAAACATAAGGGTCTAGAGTAAGCTAAACAGTGTTCATGCAAATTATGTTCTAATGTTGCAAGCACTAAATTTTTTTCCAAGGGATAAAGAATTGGCCATCCCATTGCTAAACAAATGGAGCCCTAGAATGGAGAAGTTGAAATTCATGGTAGTAGGGCTAAAACAACATAGTGATAAATATCCTACTGTTATTGTAACATATCAATTGGTCAAGGGAATTGTTGAGGAGAAGTTTCAGGGATTTGCCGCCCCTATGGAATCCAAGATTAAATTGCTGAAAGATGTGTATGATGGAAAGGACCTGACCCCATTGCCTCATATTTTACACATTCAGGATAAGTCAAACCCCTGCAGGTTTGGAAGGAGAAAATGAACAATATAATGATATCTCAAACATATGAGATATGCAAAAATGTTGATATCCGCATGCTAGATAATACATTGGAAAAGTTGTCTTTTTTTATAAGTTTTTTAGAGAGCTTTGATAAAAATGCCACATCGATAATGGTAAAGTATGCTCCCTATCAAAACAAGGTTGATCAGGTTGTGGCTTTGCAATGGCCTTTCGAGGAGGAGTTTGAATTATGGAAAAAGGTGTTCACTGATGAACTAGAATTATGAATGTTATAGTCAAGAATTGAAACTTGGTCATGTATAATATAGGTCTGGCCTTAGATATTATATTCTAAAATTGCATTCTCCTTTTGACTCCAAGTACAGGGTGCTGAGGTGGAGTTAATACTATAACGGTTAAGCATGCCTTCGGTGTATGGGGATCTGCCTTTAGAGCAATATTTCTTTCCTCCTTATCAACTAATGATGATTTTTTTCTTATGCTCTCCACTCGCATAATAGAATTGTAACTGAATCAGGAGTTATAGGTCCAATCACAAATGGACATGTGTACTCTCTGACCTGAAGCTTGTTGGCTCCCTTGTTTTATAAAAGGGAATTCTGGGCCGAAAGAGAGGTCTGTTGAAATATCCAAAATATGAGAAATAAGAGTCTAGTGATACAGAGAGTATGGATTGTAAGTCCAAGTTTTAAAAGTTTTGAGTCAGATTGGAGAACTTAGTTAATCATGGGATTTTTGAGCATGTTTGTATCAAACTCATGAATATTTGGAGTTTATTTTCTCTCCTATTATGTTATGTTACATGGATTATTAATGAAATATCTATCCAAGATGATTTTAATTGATCTTCACTTGTGCTTTACTGTGAATTATGTTTAACTATAGCTCTGGTTCAAAGGATCAGTTAAATACTTAAGTTAATCAATAAGTTCATACAATATAACAAATGGGATTCATAAAGAAGTAATAAACTTGGGTATAGATTTATGGATTGTAATGCAACTCATAATAGATCTTAGGTGTTCAGGATGAAAGTTACCCTATAGTTCAGTTTTCTCTTTTGACTCCGTGCTTTAGGATATGGCACTAGAATTCTGATCATGTTTTATTCTTGTATTTTTGTGTTATGGCCTCAGGATATTTTACTCAAACATTTTCTATCAAGTTACTTTAATTTGAGTTGATTCTTTGTTAATTTGATTTGAAGCTTTTTTTGAAGGAATAGCCAATCTCTTGAAGGTTTTCATCCATTAACACTAATTGGGAATCTATCTGTTGCTTACCTGTGTGTAAAATGAATTATTTAAAAGCTATATGTTAAGAGAACACGTTAGGGAATACCATCCTGGATCTTACAGAGTCTGAAGTGTAGGAGAATTAGCCTTATTGCTATTCTCATTAAGTTGGCCATACTTTCCTAGTCTTTTATTATTGAATGTGGCATGCTCATAGAAGCTTCTAGGAAGTACGTGTGGGTAGCAGTAAAAAAATGCCAACAAATGCAACCCGTGATGTGAAGTGAGGTAACGATGCAATGAAATATAAACCATTTCTCATCACTAATATGAAGTAAGCGGTTAGAGAGATAAGCACGATGGGTGATGAACTATGCAGGACTTAAGTGGCAATATTCTACATGTGCTGAAATTTGTTTTGAAAGGGGGACACACTAGGGAAATAAAATGCCAAAAACATAAGACAAAGGCTTAGGATAAATGAAAAATAATTGGCAACCTCGACCATAGGAAAATAACACCATGAGGGAAATATTTCAATGCGATCAACGAGACGGTAACCCTAAACACAAGGGATCGATCAACATATGGATATTAAAGACTCATGTTATTTTTAAATGACCAGAAATCGACCACAATGGGTCAATGAGATAATTGAATGAAAGGAAAAAGGATTAAGGTTTTATCCATCAAATATCAAGACTTGATAAACCCTAAACCCCTATAAAATAAACCTTAAACAGTGGGCAAGAACAAGGCATATGAGATATCCAAACACAGTTTTAGGGAAATGGAACATAAATTTTTGAGGGTTCCATCTATTTTTGCATACACAACCTTATGTAGTGACTTCATTTTTGAGGATAAACTCTAGCTAAACTCTTCCTTAGATCCTTGAAAGACACCACCTTGGAATGGTTTTGTTCCTTACCAAATAATTCAATATGTTCATTCAATGGACTTGTTGATGCCTTTCTTAACCATTTCCGAGTGCACATGGGTCCTAAGATGACTTTAGTAGGTTTAATGAGATGTAATAAAAATGATGATGAAAAGGTCACCGACTTTATCTCCCATTATCAATTGCTTTAATTATAAATAAACATTAAGATTCCTGATCCCGATCTTCAATGAATGTTCATTGAAAATTTGCAAAATAAGATTCAAGATAAGATTGAGATGATGAAATTTCCCTCCTTCACACAATTGTGTATAGCCCTTTGTGATTACCAAAATTTGGTTAGTAGTTGTGAAGTGAAAACTCCTTCTAATCATCCTGAAAATTTTGAATCCATGCCTCAAACAAACTACCAATCATTCAAGAAACAAAATAAGGGATTTATACAACTAAATGATCCTCAACCAACTCAACATATTGATACCCAAGTGGCTGCTATAAAGATGACAAATCCATTTACATTTGGGGAGAATAATAGATAATTTACCCCTCTACTCGATACCCTTCATTCCATCATGTTGCAACTCTTAAACAAGAACTTAATTTCCTTACCTCTTGTTAGAGCTCCTGATCCTACTAAGCCTTTACCTCCAAACTATAGAAAATTCCTTTTGCCATTTTCATCGACGAAATGGATATGATACATAAATTTGTAAGCGTCTTAAACATATTGTGCAAGACCTCATTGATTCTAATAACATTCAAATTGGTGGTGTTAATGATCAAGGTAATAAGTTTGTATCCCCTCCTAACCAAAATTTGTAAATATTTACCAATCCTATGCTAAATCATAACATATCCTTTGTCAAAGCTAGTGAAAACAAGAATGATGTGATGAATGTTGACGTGAATTATGAAAACTTGAATAGTAATGAGGAAAATCCTATAGATAGTATGATTGGAATCATTGAAGTTCCAGCTTGTAAGGGCCTAACTAATATGTCCCTTGATATTTATTTCTCATAAAATGACATACTTAAACATGCACCTGATGGTCCTCTTTACATAGCTGGAAGAATCAATGACCACTAAATAATTCTTTATCAAGATACTTATGAAAAAATGAAGAATGGATCAAAACACAAAATGGTTTTGTCTACCCTACGATATGTTTGATAACTCTTCCTCTACAAGTTGGAACAAAAAAATTGACTGTCTCATTCTCCATCATCCTGACGTCGGATTAATTTCCTGTGAAGTCAGGCTACCCATGTCTTCACTCCATGAAAGTTGTCCCGTGAAAAGTTCATAAATGTTTAAAGTTTCCATTTGGAAAAGAGATCTTTATCGTGCACCATAGTGGTTTTAATCCCGTGTCTTCCCATGGGAATTTATCATTGGATTTATTTTGGCCCGAACCTATGGAACCTATTAGGCCTTGTGAGGACTTATTTTTCAAATCTTATGAAATTTTTAATGTAAAATGCATAGTAGAATTGATGAGGGTGCAACCGAAGACATAGAAAATAACACACACAACTAGAGATTATTATTAATATTCTGAGTGTGAAAATATTACATGCAGAGGATCTCAAATCCTCAAGTTCTGCAATACATGCAAAATTACAAAACTACCAAAATCCCCCCTTCTCTCACTGTGCGCTCTTTCCCCAAAAAGCTACACCAAACAAATCAGAAACTCCCCCCAAAATAAAACCTTCACCTCATTGGAGCCAAAAACCATCTTTGAATAATGAGTTTTGGCGGTTTTGGCGCCCAAAGTTACAATTTGAAATTCAAAAATTGAGTCATAATTCAAAAATTGGCAATTTTCCAAACATTGACCAACTTCCGGCAGCCATAACTTTTGATTCGGGACTCCGTTTTTCGAACCGTTTGAACCATTGGAAAGGTCTCAAGGTGAAGAACGCGTTAAGAACTTGCTTTGCTAGTTCTGATGATTTTTGGGCCCGTATGGGACTGTTTAGTGCCTCAAACAAGGCTCGAAAGAGTTTTCAAGGCAAAAAGCAGAAACTGGAACTCAAATAACTTTCAAACTAGGAGTGATCTTGACCTGATTCTTTCGCCAAAGTGCTTATTTTTCTGTCTTGAAGCTTCCCTAAAATTTATACCTTCGCATGCCTTCAAATTCACACGTGCTAAAAATAGCAGTTGAGCAAAAAAAGCAGAAAAGTAGTTCCGAAAGTTGGGAATTCATCTTCGACGAAAAGGGTATCCAGAAATGCAAAAACATCTACAAAAATCTAAATGAAAGTAAAGATATTTTTGGGTGATGTAGGATTGCCCTTACACCACTGGATGCTTCTGCATCAAGAATGATCCCTTATTAATATGCCTCAACCCATGATTGAGCCTCCCATCCTTGATGAGACCATGATTGAACCAAAAGCCCTTCCAAGTAACCAAGACCAAAACATAGCAAATCCTCCACCTATTTCCTATAAAAGACCACGAGATAACGAAATAAGTCTTGTTGTGCCTCCTAAAATCAAACAAGTTTATAAAGTTAAAGAGAATGTGGTTGAACAAAATCCCATGGTTACTTTCGTTCCTCCCTTGTGCGAAGAAAATAAACCTATAGTTGATAAACCCACTCCTACACAATCACAACTTGAAAATAGAACAAAAAGAAATAAAAACACTAGAGAGCATAGAAATATACATTATGTTATTTCTCATCTGATACAAGAAAAAAATGAATAAACAACTCAAAATAAAAAAACTCAAGCAATGCATGATGATTCTCCACCTTCTCTGAAACAAGAAAATCCTATATCTCGACCACAACAAGAACAAGTACCTTCCATGGATATTATCATAATACGTCCTATTGTGATTAACTTGGATGATGATGATGAGACTACTAAGATTGATGAGGAAATGCATAATGAGCTGTATGTATTGTTTTCCTCCTCCATGAGCTTAGATAACATCAACCGTGATGATCCTCCTAAAAAGAGTGACTCATCACGTGTTGAACCTAGTGATGCCCCTAGTACAACAATTTTTGTCATCCCTTTGGCTAGTTATCCACTTTTTGCATATGATGAACAAGATTGGGATGTAGAAAACTTGCTATAGGTTGAATCACATGTGCCTTACTAGTTTTATTTGTCGTCTTTTCATGTTATTTTTATGTTATTGAATGTGTATAATTTGATCCCCCATATCATTTAGTTTGACATGTATTTATGTTTATTCCTCTATTTGTACCTATATTCTTCTATATGTCGTAAACCTATATCATTTTTTCTCTTGTCTTGTGTTTTCCTTTTGGGGATGATGTAAGGCATCAAGACATTTATGTCTCTTCTATGTTGACCCAAAAGATTTTTCTTTGTTTTCACTCTCTATGTGTCATTCTTCTAGTTCTAGAATGTTTGGGGAATGATGACATTTCTGAGCTCTATAATAACATTGTAGCAAATACACACGATGACCTTGAATCCGTGGATCCCTTATGTGTTTGGAATTTCATTTGGGGGAAACCCTTTTTTAATGACATAGCTTCATTTGGAAACATATGTTTGACATAGGGCTTTCCAAGTAAGCTCTCATGTATTCTTTATTGTTTAAGTATTTATCATTTTCTACTTTAAAGTAATTACTCACAACATGGTGTTTAGCAATTTATTTAAAGTGGGGTCATACATTGACATTATCATTTTGACTTTAACTTATGTTTCATAGTGCGGTCTTCTTACTTCATGCAATGCGTCTTCTTCTTGGTGGTGTCATTGGATTTGATGTCCTCCAAGATTGCGACCTTTTTGAGCATATGAAATTCCTCTTAGTGGTAATGCTATGCATTACATTCCCTAAGTTGTGAATCTTTTATCCTTGACTTGTCCTCTCTTGGAGACATTAGACACAATGTCCCCTAAGAGGAGACATTTCATGAACTAATAAAAACACCTTTGAATATCCTATTTTTCATTTTATTCATAAGTGTTTAGCATAATGCAGCTTGCTAACCTTGCGAAGCTTGAAGTTACACCCTTTTTATGGCCACCAAGCATAACACACCTTGTTTTCCATTGGGGCAATGTTTATTCATAAATGCTTAGCATAACACAAATTTCTAAGCCTTATGAAGCTCGAAGTTCATATTGTGTGGTGCCTTATTAGAGGTATAACTTTGGTATGGTTATGGGAGCCTAATAAGATTCTCTCATTTGCCACTTCTAGGGGCTCACCTAGTGGACAACATATTTCATTAGCTCGTGTGAGCGTATTGTTGTTTACATAGTAGACAACGGGTTTCACTTGTAAATGTTTTTGGACAAACAACTAAGGCTTGATCCACATAGATTTAGACAAACATTCGAGGCTTGATCCATCCTTTTTCCTTTTTTTGTTAGTCTTTTGCATTGCCTATTTGTGTATCTTGTCTTGTTGTTGCATATCATACATCTTGTGTGTGTTCCTTTGTGCTTATGTTTTTTTCCATGGGATCTTGATCTTGGGGTATTTCACAACCTCCTTGATCTTTTTCATCCTATCTCACTAGCAATTGTACACTTGGGCCCCCTCTTGGTGCGTATTTGTCTACTTTAGTGAGTTTGTGCTTGCACTCATCCTCTCACTAAAGTGGGGACTAAATGTAGTATAGAAAAATGCACTCCTTTACATTTTCACACTTTGTTTGGGCCCTCTTAATTAAATTGGACTTAATTATGCCTTAATAAGCCCTATTTTTCATCTACAAACCTAATAAATTACATTTTTTGAAGGGGAAACTCGACAACAATTAATGCCAAAACATAACAATTTACCTTCAAAAATGTGTATTCTAGGAATAGGGACCTCCCTAGGCATTTGAACCTAAATTTAAATTATGGTTTTGGTGGTATTTTGAAATCTCTAAATTCAAATTTTGATGTTGGTTTGTAATGTTTAATTTTTGGGAAATCAAGGATACATACCTATAAATACAAGGTCTTTTTATCAAATTCAAATGGAGTAAGACATCTAGATTTCAAGTGCAAGTTTACAAGAGCTAATATTGTGATCAAAAGCATTTAAAAGCATATTTATCAAGCATTTTTTTGCAACATTCAAGATCTCAAGCATCATGTCAAAGTCTTAAGCATCATGCATGTTTTTGGAGCTAAAATTGTGATGTAGGTTTCAAAGATCAAGCAAAAATTGAAAGTCATATTTCAAGCATCAAGATCCACATCCATTGAAGCCATTTCATGCAAGACAAAGATCAACATTGCATATTTCCAAAGGTTCATTCAAGGGTTTGGTGAGTTGCAACATTGCATTGTTCATTCATCATTCATTTTCACATTTCATTATTTTAATTCAAGGTTTAATTACCCAAATAGGGTTTGACCAAGGAAAACCCCCATTCACCAAATTTTATTTTTCCCTCTTGTGTTTATGTTGTAGATTTTAGGTTGAAGAAGGATTGAAGATCTTTTGTAGAGAAAGATTGGAAAATTTGTCAAAGTTGTTGTCAAATCACATAAACTCACCTATAGATATGATTTTTGACTTTCCGAAACTGCAACCTGGATCAAATGGAAGTTACAAATTGACATTAGAGGCTCCTGAAAGTTTTTTGAAAACCCCGAATAGAGACCCCTTTTCCCATGGGAGAATGAGTCCTAGATAGCCTTTCGAAAGTGCTTTTTGGTGACTGGTACACATCACTCAGACCTTCTCAGATCTACATTTTTTTTTCTATTTCTGTTAATATTGAGCTTTATATTGAGTAGATTTTCTATTTTTAGTTTTTGTCCCAAAAGTGTTGTTCAAGCTAAAACCCCCATCCTCAATCATAAGGGAATTAGTAGATTCCCTCATTGAGTTGACTCACTTAAGCGTTGTAAGTCAATTCTTTGTGTGGATCTCATTTCCTAATGAAATAGTGAGAAATAGGTCCAAAATTCAAATTGGTAAACCTCCTTTTAGCAAACACCTAGTTTTCTATGTTTTAGGTTATTACACTTGAATGAGGACAAATTTGATTATAAATTAAATTAAATTATTTAATTGACTTTGATTCTGATTAGGTAGAAATAACAAAAAAACCCTATATGGCACAACCCTTCCTCTCCCTTTGTATGTGTAGATTACAGATCTAAAGAGGATTAAAAGAATATTGAAGAAAATTTTCTCATTCATGCATCATTAGCCCTACAAGTTGATAAAATATGGTAGCTGCATTATCTCAGTAACAGATGAAGATTTGACAACAAGATTCAGAAGGAAGAAGCCACAAACCATGAACTTGAGGCATGTGAAGTCAGTTTTTGTTTTTAGATTCCAAGTCTAGGGAACCCTTGACATATGTGACCACTCAAAAATCAGCTCAAATTAAAATCATAGGTGCATTGGTATCTACCCCCTACTTTTTTAGAATTTAAATTTGTTTGTGTTCTTTCAGTTAGTCTTAATTCATGACATAAAACTAATTTGTATAGTTTAATTAGTTACATCATTGCATCAAATCAAAATCAATTTCCTATCTTCAAAGAATCAAATCCAAGGTTGATTGATGTAAAATCTACCCCTCGAGTGTTACAATTTTTTAAAAGTTCAATTCACCACAATTGCCAACTTAACTGACCAAATATAATTCATTTGACCAAGGATCTTCCACCTAACTTAGAAGTGTTAATTTCAAAAGTTCTTCATTTATCCTGGTGACAAAAAATGAATACCACCTCTTATATTCTTACACTAAAAAGTGTTACTTGCTCATATAGCTAGCATCATTCCTAGACCTAAACCTCCTTGAGAGTTCATGGTGACCTTGCCTATGTATCCCCTTGTGAAAATCAAAGGATTTGTAGTTCACCTACCTATATCAGAGGGAGTTCATTCTCTTCTCTTGCATGAGATATCTAATCTTGCTTTTAACCCATGACTATTAATTAAGTACATGTAAGCTATCAATTTAACCAATTATAATATAATGATAATAACTCTGCCATCAAGTGTCAGTCCATTACCAAAAAATAACAATCCTTAGTGTACAAACATGCACCAATACATAAGGGTCATACATACCACAAACCCAAGATCAAAATACATAGTAAATGTCATGAGCATACCTCCATATACACAAGCTGGCTAGCTCATACACATCATAAGTACAATAATGACTAGATCATACACATATAGTAAGTACAATGGTGATTAGCTCATATATGCACATCTTAAGTACAACTTTGACTATCTCATTTGTACATCACAAGTACAATAGTGATTGGCTCATACACATATCACAATTACATCAACATTTATCACATATATACAGTGACTAGCTCAAAAATACATCACATACACATAGTGACTAGCTCCAACATGCATCACATATTCACAATGACGAGCTCCAACATACATCAAAAATACACAATAAAGGGCTCTAGCATACATCACAAATACATAGAGATGAGCTCCAACATACATCACATATATAGTGACAAGCTCCAACATACATCACAATGGTTGACTAACACATGCCCATAATGCATCCCATGTAGAAAGAATATTGGTGCATTGTGCACTACACCATGAGTCCTATCCTTTCCTCAAGTCTTCTGCACCATTAGAAAAATGGGAAGAGGATTCAATGTATTCCATACTACATCATGAGTCTTTCCTCAACCCAACAAGGCTAAGTATACCATATGGCAACTAGGAAGGATATTTTGTGCATCCCATACTACACCATCGATCTATCCACCATCCTAAGGGTTTCCACAAGTAGTGAACCTACCATAACCTAATGGATTCTAACTTCAATTGCCTATAGGACATCAATGACTAGTCTGTCCACCCAAGAAGAATTAGCTCCTGAAATATACCACCTTTTGACCTTAGTGATATTGTTAGCTATCTTCTTCACAATCCCAGCTAACACTTGGCATCACTCACTTATGTGTCCTCAATGACAACTAGTGAACCCATTGACATAATAGTTAGCCCCAAATTACCGTTACTTGCAATGATGGGTCCCTACCCATGAAACTGTTACTGCATCATAACTATGGTAGCCCATAGAAACGTTCACCTCCGTGAACCAGGTGAATGTCAACTAGTCCCTAGCAATAGCCTAGACATTAGTCATTGGCACAGTCAAATGACTGCATGTCAGTGCTCAAATATCTTGGAGGTTTACTCTTGGGTGGGTCATACATAACATGAATCACAATCATAATCAACATATACACGAGCCCATATATAGAGACCTCTAGATATTGAGTTAGTTTTCACAACACATAAAATTTACATGGAACCAACATGAGATGGACTTTACCCAACATATATATATAATTAAACAAAAACTATAAAATAATAAAATTCATTACTTCATTCAAATTAGTATTCAGAAGCATATTCTATAGTAATTATAAGTTATCAGTTTCTTTAATTCCTTCATAACCATCTAATGCCTGTTTTAGTCTCAAATTGATGCCTAGTGAAGAGAGAAGGTCAAACCAATTAGGAACAACCCCAAATCTTGGAGTTATCCCCCTCCCCCCCCCCCCTAAGGAATTGAGGTCATAGGGACATCCTTCACCTTAGGAGCACCTACGTACTCACTTCAAAACAAATCAATCATACATAGTTCTCCTTATACGATCTCTCAAAGGATACCCACACCTAAGTTCCCATAATCAAGGTTAATGATCCCCTCAAATAATAAAAATTAATAATAGTGTAAGAGTTATAAGTGAGTTAAAAATTTACCAACCAGTACTATCCATTTCCCTTTAAGAACATCGAAGTCCTCGAAATCTGCCCATTAATATTCATAAATTAACTTGATTGAATCTCATAGATTGTCTTATCCACCTAGGGGTTAGGCTTATTAATCATCGTAAAATTATCTTGTTCACACAAACCCATACTTTCATTTAAAATTCACATAATAGATTTAACATGGAGGTTCTTATACTCAAGGAGTCAATTTGTATCTTGTAATCATCATAAGGCTTTTTCCCAATATCCAAATACCATACTATAAATTATATAGCATGTCTTATTTTGCATTAG
The DNA here is from genome assembly GCA_007115665.2 of Sequoiadendron giganteum. Lineage (NCBI taxonomy): Eukaryota > Viridiplantae > Streptophyta > Pinopsida > Cupressales > Cupressaceae > Sequoiadendron > Sequoiadendron giganteum. Next base: position 226,908,295 of record CM021106.1, read on the forward strand.
GTTAGGAGAATAAAATGATACTTAAGGAACATATGACCCATATTGCAATTACAATAGAATTTCCTAAATGGTCCATAATCACACGCCTCTTAATATCTTCTCAATATAATGCTTCATCTAATACTTTCACTATTGCAAGTATTCAAAATCTCATAGTTTTAATAAATTAAAAGCCACATCGATATTAAGCCTAGGAATGATGAGTAATAGCTATTTGACATTGGTATTATTTCTATAATAATAGCATCATAACCCCAATTAATGTTTCACTTAATGCCAAACCTACTAGGAACTCTTCACCATATGAAAGTAGTCTAAATTTAAGATAGAAGTTATGATCTAGTCACTTTTCTTAGCCATGGACTAACAAACATATTGATTACACAAGCTTCTTATGCCACTAACAAATCTAATCTTGTAGGTAAGGTTCACAAATTATCCAAGATGAGACATCAAGCACTTTATTGAGGTATATCATGTCATGTAGTTATATTGATATCATGCCATAGTTGCAACATCTACCATTACTAGGTTATACCAAATTCTCTAATAGAGGCGATGCCTTGATAAGGATGGAAAACATGTGCTTATTTACCACTACCATATCAAACATACTAGGAATTTATTGAGTTTCCCACTAAGAAACACAAATTTAATCAATCCGTACATAATTTATCATAACCATATTATTACTATTATAAAATATTTAAAACATATTATCACAAACCATGGTGTATAATAATTGTACTCATTATGACAGAAATATGTCTTCCAAGTTATTAAGGGTTATCATTCTATAGATGCCCATGCCTTTATTAATACCTAAGCCAATATTTCCAATTATAAAAATAAAATATAAATGCCCAACAACAATAATTGCAGAGTGGATAATATGTTTATTTCCAAGACAATAATGTGACCAATTAAATATAAATCCTTGATGGAAACACAAATAGATAGTAACATGTCTATATATACACCTGTGAGTGGGCACACCTAGGTACATACATGGAAGCATGTATATGACTACCTACACTCTATGAAACCAGAGCACATCTGATTTTATGTTTAGTAGCGCTTTGTTTCTTCTTTTCCGCACTAGTATTTTTCTTATGATCAAACGCTAGGTAAATCAAGTTCAGGCACCAACGATATGTTACTCCTTATCACAAAAACAAGGTGAAGGGAAATAACTTATCTAATGGGGATGCCATACAAGCACAAAGCGGCATGCTACTCCACACATGTGAGCTCCTTCAAATATTTTAGAAGTCTCCTCTTCTAGTGTTATTGAAATTCCTCTATCCTTTTATACTTCACACTTCGCTAGATGTCCATACCTTGAACTCTCACAGCGACACAAGCAGGGATGATGTTGGCAACGATTGTCAAATTTGGCTTCACACCCACCGCTTGCTTTTGCTTGGAAGTTTCTAAAGCCTTTTCAACAAATCGATTAGGTGCTTATCCTATGATCATGGTATATGCGAACACATTTCTTCGGGCAGATCCTTTCACACTTTCTCCATGCTTCCATATTTTTGCATACACATATACCAGGGCATTACCAATGACTCCCTCCTTCAAATCCTCTCCTCCTCCTCCACCTACACCTCTTTTCTACTAAGATTCCTCTATCATTTATGCTTTGAGGGATATCCATGGCCTAACCAAAAACTCCCATTCCATCATAGGTAGGGAGGGCATTGTCAAAGGTTGTGGTTTTTTTTGGCTTTTTACACCTACCAATAGTATCTACTTCAAAGTTTCCAAGTCTTTTCAACACTTAATTTTTGTGCATAACCTGCAACTATTGTTGTCCACAATAACATATTTCTTGAGGCATTTCTTTCATCACCACCATACTGCGCACATCCTGCTATCCTTCCTCTTATTTCTTTTCTCTTGCCCTCTCTAAATTTTCTCATTTTTGTTTGCTTTTTTCTCCCTCGGCTACTTACCTTCTACAGGTTATTATTCAAAATTGTGTATCTAAAACTAAGGGAGGTCGTGGGGTTTTTAATGGTTGTCGTGTCTCATTTCCACATGGCCTACAACTTTTTTGGGTAGTTTGGAGACTAGGATGCCATACTTGTATTAATGGCGTATGCCCCTTTTCTTCCTATGCCCTCTCCTCATAGCTGTGGTTGTCTCCTGCTGTAGCTATTCTCCTTTCAATCACATTCTTTCCTATCTTGCCTTTTCTCCCTGAAACTATTCAATATCACATTTTTTATGAGTTTGTAGGTGAAGGACCGGGTCTTCCACACTAGTTTGACCAACAACGTATCATTTTCTTATTTAAAAGGGGGTCGCCATGCCTCTTTAATGACATGTTCGTCACCTCTACCATGCCTTGTGCCATACTTTGTAAATTTGAAATGATGGTTATTTTATTTGTTTTACTTTCTCCAACATCCATCGTGGAGACAACTAATTGTGATGTGACAATTGACTCAATTTTTAAGATTGTAAGTCAATTTCATACCTTTGTCGATTTGTAATTCTAATGTTTTGTAAGTGAAAAGTAGTTAAGTCTAATTAAATTTAAAATCACTTTTCCTACAAAATAGCATCATAGTCGTTAGATGTAAAATAATTTTGGGGTAGCAAGATATAGTGCAAAATAAAAATGGTGTATGACAAAATACTGTATGAAGGAGGTTCACAGTAGTTCTTGGCCATGCTATGTTGTGGGCATAAGTGATAAGAGTGGAAGACAAGAGTGTTGGATAAGTGATGCCAAGCATGCATGCAATCAAAGTTAATCTGCTAGTTTAAAAAGCTATGCATGAAATGCATGACTAGTTGTATTTTAAGAAAAAAATTAGTTTTGTCTGCTATTTTTAGCTTTGTATTAAACAGTTTATTTTAGGGGGATACGAGCTCTTTGAAAAAGACATTCTTATTGTTGTTTGAAATAGCTTATTTTGTATTGAGGAGAAGACAAAATTTATGTTTATTGTCTTGGGTTTTAGATTCACAAAGAGTATCTGCTAATAAAGGTCTTATTGCAGATTTCTGTGAATGCCTATGTGAAGAACACTACACAGACTGCTGCGAATAAATGTTGATGGCTGCAGTCTTAATAGTTGATCATAACAGATATTATTTAACCATGTATGAAGGATGATGTTGCTATACACGAATTGGAGAATGATTTTCCTTCCATGTGGCAAATGGAATGCCATGGGACAAAGTGTTTGCACTAGGCTTGTAGTTTAAAATGATAATATTTATGTATTAATTCACAATTAAATCATAACGAATTTCTGTCCTAATGTAGATGCTGACTGTGTAAAACAGCGATATTGAAAATAAAGCAGTCAGAGCTGTGGTTTCAAAAAAGCGTGTAATTATAATTGTTTGAAATTTTTGGAGTTAATGTAGATTTAGTGCAAAGAAATAATCACGGGGACCAACATTATTGGAAAGGAAATTCTAATAATATCTGATTAATACCCTGTAGTGGTTTGTGCAGTGGGATTCTTGTGTAGTACTCTGTGATCGGCAAGTTGAAGGATTCATTTTACAAATTCAGAGCAGCAGTTAACCATTGTGGATTCATAGGTTACGATGGATTTGCATGTGTAAGAGCAGTTTTATGAAGCCACATTATAAGTTCAGTCGAAATGTTATCCCTCTGTAATATTTTACTGTCCAATTAGTTGGCTGTTGTAATATTTTTTAAATGGACTATAGAGTGCTATAGGTTTTTTAGTAATTATTTTCCAGTCATTTTATAATGTGTTAATTAGTTGTAGAAAGGGTTTTACTATTGGTTTCTCCGTTGTTTTTATTGCAATGGAGGCCAGCCCATTCTTATACTATTTATGAGTTTCAATGATATAATGAAATGAAAATGAAAATGGATTTTTTTATAGTTCAGGATATATGAAGGTGGTTTATAGTAATATGTGACTGTTCGGTATTTCATGTAGGAGACACCTAACTGTGCTACAAACGAAGCGTACATACCCTACTCCCTGCATGATTTGAATTTGTGACCTCTCTTTCAAGAGTATAAGTTATCCACCATTAGACTAACTCGATATTTGAAAATGATATGATATCTACAATTTATAGCTGCATCTCTGTGTGTTCTCAATTAATTGTGTATTTTCCTTCATTTTATCAACTTATAGCCTAATAAATTATATTGGTGGTAGGGATGGGTTCGGACATAGAACTATCATTTTTTTTATTGGATTAACAAAAGGAAAAAGAATTACAACAACAAATAGATAATAGAAGCACAGACAACAAGAAAAAAGGCCCCAATGCAACGGAAATAAATTTTCTTTTTGTGGGAGTTACCTTTGTTTAAGGGCATAAATCATTCAAAATTTCTCCCTCACATGCATAAGCATACACGTATTAGGGGTACAATACAATTTGATTGATTTGGTTTGTGGTGGCTTTGGAGACTAATGTGGACTGTTTAATCAAGTGGGAAGGGGATCTGAATATGATAAAGCAGTTGCACATGTCTTTCATTGTAGTCGTTTACCCTATGCTCAACAATCCAATGTGCCAGTTTATCTGGAATATGATAAGTAGAATCTAACACAATGTAAACTTGCTCAATTAGAACTTTGAAAGTCCAACACCCCCCCTTCACATTAGTGCTCGATCATAAATGTTTTAGCTTTTTCTTTGTTTGGCTTTCTTTTCCATTGACTGAGAAATTGTACCCTAACATGTGAAGACAAATGTTATCAATGGTGGTTATCAAGAGTTGCCACAATGGACATATGTATCCTATTTGAGGCTAATCTAGTGGTTTTCGATTTCATAAAGAATTTGTTGCCATCTGTTCCCCTTTTTCTATCACTACACAGACTATGTTATCCTAGTGCCCTAAGGAATTCCTACATCTAGTCGAGCAGGTATATTCTATGCTGAAGTTCTTAAATTTTGATAACCGTTGGCACAGTGTTGGAAAAGGTTGTTGAATTTGGCTTTATATGTCAAATGTATTGATTTACAAGTTAGTTTTATTTCTATTGAATAAGGATTATAGTTTGTGAACTAGTTATCATATCATTAATATCTTGTATCAAAAGAATTCTGTTATAACTCATGTCTTTTTGAGAAGTCACATCTATATTAGACCTTAAAATTATTTTTCAAACTTGTTCCATCTTTTTGTGTCAATTTTCATATGTAAATGAAAGAAAATTTATGGATTTATGATTAATGTGAATGGCAGAAGAATATTTAAAGAGTGAGAGAATCATTTTCTATTTGAGAGTCTTTAAGTGGATTGAGAAGAATCCCAAAATGATTTAGATGATATGGAGAGGGTTGCCTATACAATATGCATTTTCTCCCATTTTTTATATTAGCTTGTTATTTGCATTTTACATAGAGATGATTGCAAGTAGAACAACTATCTTTTTATATTATTTGGGTACATAATACATGGAAAGAGTTGTATTGAGCGTTATCCTTCAAGACAAAGATCAAGGCATTTATTTTGAGGCCAAACAATAAAACTTTAGAAATATACTTGTTATTTTATAACACTTTTTAAATAATTATTGAAATAAGATATCCGACTTCTTATACCATTTGTTCATTTCAAGAATATAATGATCATATTTTAAGTTAATTTACCCTCTAAAAAATAGATGTAAAAATTCTCAATTTAATTAAATTTTGCATATGTAAAAATTACAGCCTTTGTAAAGAAGAATGGAGATACATTTTAAGAATAACTCACATATCTTTTTGTCTAAATTTTCTTTCTATTTTTCTACATATATAGTCAATCAACAAACATGGCTACTTTAAACTTGGATTAAAATTACAAACTACTTATAAATCTCCCCACTTTGTTCTAACACTATGTATTCCCTATTTACATAATCTCATAATAAACTAAACCCATATACCATGACTTAAAACATTACAATTTCATAAGAAGTAACATTTAAAAATAAGGTAACAATAGTTACCAATTGTACCCTGATGAGTGTAGAGCTAAGATGTAGATGTAGACCAATCTTCTGTAGTATTTTTTGGACCACTTGTACTCTCAACCAAACGTGAAATATCTATGGACAAATGAAAATTTCTAGGAGTACCAAGAAATGAACCAATTATTTTTTCTAATCTATCAACTATCTCCATCATATTTGGGCGTTGTTGAGGCAGATCCCTTATGCAAACTAATCCTACTTTTATAAATTGAGCAAGGCATGCCAACACCATTGAGATATTTGGTTCATGAATATCTCTTAGTAGGCTATTGTCCACAACTTCTGTTATTCTATTTGGAAAATTCATACCTACCCATTTTGGTAGATTGATACCTTCTATAAACATGTCATTTGTAGGTCTCTTCAAAGTCAACATCTCTAATACTATAACTCCATAGCTATATACATCTCCTCTTGTTGAAATATTTCCACCCATTCCATACTCTACAATACAACACAACAACTAGTAATTATCAAGTTGATTAAAACATTAATAAAAAATACAGTAATAACTTATATTGTAACATGAAAAATATGTACCTGGTGCAATGTAGTTAGTGGATCCCTTGAGTGCATATGTAGAAGTCAATGAATCCATTGAATTCCCAAATGATATTTTGGTAATGCCAAAGTCAGCTATTTATGGAGTAACATCATCCCCTAGTATCACATTACTAGGTTTTAGGTCACAATGAATGACTTGCACAAAGCAATGATGATGTAGATATGCCATTCCTTGTGCTATCTCCTTTGCTATTCTCAATCGTTCACTTAAATTTAATCCACATTGATCTCCTCCCTCGGGGTATAGCCATCTCTCCAAACTTCCATTTGACATGAATGGAAAAACCAATGCTTTAAAATCAAGGTTGGAACAAGTTGAAATGATTTTGATCACATTACGGTGCCTGACTCTTTTTAACACATTACATTCTCTGTCAAAACTTTGGAGAGCATTTTCATCTTGCAAATTGAGAACTTTAACAACAATATTTTTACCATTGTTGAGAATCCCTCTATAAACAGATCCAAAACTGCCAACCCCTAATAGGTTGCTTTGGCAAAACCCACCTGTTGCATCTACAAGTTCTTCATATGAAATCCTTTGTGGCCCAATGTTCAGGGTAGGGGTCTTTTGATTATGCCTCATATAGAAAATTACCAACAATATAAAAGACATGATGAAGATTGCAATTCCAACCATAGATGGTACTATCACCTTTTTGGAGAACAAGAATTGATTGTGTTTTGAATCAAAGCATGGATGTAATTTAATCCAACTCCCACAAAGGCCAAAATTTCTTGAAACTTCTGACTCATCAATTGTTGCAAAAACTCCTCCCTTCAGAACTTCTCCTATTAAGTTATTTGAAGAGAGATTGATATATTGAAGCATTTTCATTTCTTGGAAAGCCATTGGGATTGCACTTGACAAATTATTGCTTGAAGATTTTTTAAATTTGTGAGTGATGCTGGAATTGGACCATCAAATGAATTCCATGAAAGATTCAAATATTGCAAGTTTGTGCAACTTGGTAGTGCAATTGGAATTTCACTTGAGAATTTGTTAAAAGAAACATCTATAGCTTGGACCATTACCATCTTACTCATTATCAAAATAGAGCCTTGTAGTAAATTGTTGGAAATATTGAAATAAAATTGGAGATTTGTAAGACTTGCCCATTCAGGAGGTATCTTTCCTTTGAGTTTGTTGTAAGCCAAGTCCACCTTTTCTAGAGTGATGCATCTCCCTAAACTAGCAGGCATTTCCCCTGATAGTTGATTGTGATCAAGAACAAGATATCTTAGTTGTGGAAGGCTGCCAAGACTGTCTGGTATTTGCCCTGAAATCATGTTTTCACTTAATGATAATAGTCCAAGTTGTTTTGCATGACCCAAACTTTTTGGAATTCTTCCATATAAATTATTTTGATCTAAATGCAATCTTTGAAGACTTGGAAGCTAACTGAGTGGTGATGGAATGGAACCATTGAAATAATTGTTAGATAAATCTAATGTTTCCAACTTTGTGAGGTTGCTAATGCCACCTGGTATGTTTCCCTCAATTTTATTGGAGTTCAACCACAATTCAGAGAGTTGTCTTGATAGATGGCTAATAGAAGACGGTAAAATTCCGGTGAGATAATTAATAGATAATACTATATATTCTAAAGAAGAGCAATTAGTCAATGCTGTTAGAAAAGACAAGCCATTGGTCCCACTCACAAGATGATTGTCCCATTAATGAAGTCGCTGAAGTTGGAGCAATTTTCCAAACTCCAAGGGGATTGTGCCACTTAGTTGGTTATGATATAATGAAAGAATTTGAAGTTGAGTGCAATTGGAGAGGGAGGTTGGGATTTCTCCAGTGAGTTGGTTTCCAAGCAAATATACTGTTTGCAACGTTGATAGTTTACCAAGTTGCCAGGGAATGTGGCCAGTTAATTGATTATTAGATAATCCCAAATCTTCAAGATGAGTGTAGTTGGAAAGAGCATTAGGAATCACTCCTGTCAAGTAATTGTCCTTAAGTTTTAAAAATCTAAGTTGAATAAGCATACCCAATTCAACAGGAATAGCACCATGGAGTCTGTTATCCAACAACTCCATCCTAACTAAAGATGACAAGTTACCTAGAGAAGATGGAATTGTGCCTATCAATTGGTTTACTCCTAGAAGAAGCATCTCTAACTGTGAAAGAAGACCGAGTTGGGAAGGTATACTACTGCTCAAATAGTTATAAGATAATCCAAGCATTCTAAGGCGAAAAAGCCTTCCCAATTGAGGAGGAATTTGGCCATGAAAACTGTTATTCTTGAGAGCAAGAACCCTAAGAAAAGAGAGATTGCCAATGAAAGGAGAGATGGGGCCTACTAAAGACATACCTGTGAGATTCAAGGAAACCACACGCTGATGACGAGAAGAACAGGCAACACCAGTCCAATTGCAGGAGTGTTGGGGAGACCAATTGAGTATGGAATTGTTAGAACTACGGAAAAGAGAATGCTTGAAAGACATGAGAGCTTCTTGATCAGAATAATACGAAGGAGAAGAAAAAATATAAGAAGGTAGTGCAGCGAACAACAAGAATAGGAGGCGACAAAGGAAAGCCATCTTCATCTGTATTGAACTCAGAAATAATGAATCTGACAAATATAGGCTCTCCGAAATCTTATTAATAAGCTGCGAAGCCATGTGCAATGACCAAAAGTCTCTTGTTCTTGCCGGCCACTTGCATAACAAAGGCTACGCTGGTCCATAGCTGAGTCGTTAGCAGAAAGAAAAATTGGAGAAAAGTTAGCAGGCAAGTGGGAAAGGATTGTGAGTGCCGAGTCGTATGGGAAGTACTGTGTTGGCTTTACTGTTAGTACCGTGTCGTGTGGGAAGGAGTTTTTAATTTATTGCTCGGAGCCAGTGGATCCCTTTCGAGTGCATGTTCATGGTATGTAATGTGGAAAGAACTGTCTTTTGTTCTGTCGTATGAGGACTGTCTTTTTTATTTATTTATTATTCCTGATCTGTTATATGAAAAAATTGTTTTTTATTTATTGTTCTTGTCTTTTGAGAAAGATTGTCTTATTTATTTATTGCTTCTGATCTGTCATGTAGAAAAAACTGCTTTTTTAATTTCTTACTGTGTGGAAGGACTGCCTTTTTTATTTATTTATTGCTCGTGTCCTATCATGTGAGAAAAACTATCTTTTTTATTTATTGTTTTTACCCTGCCTTGTGAGAAGGTCTGTCTTTTTTATTTATTTATTGCTCTTACCTTGTCATGTGAGAAAAACTATTTTTAATTTATTAATTGTTCTTGTCCTTTGAAAAAGATTGTCTTATTTATTTATTTATTGCTCGTGATCTGTCATGTGGAAGAAACTGCCTTTTTTATTTCTTACCGTGTGGAAGGATTGCCTTTTTTATTTATTTATTGCTCGTGTTCTATCATGTAAGAAAAACTGTCTTTTTTATTTATTGTTCTTACCCTGTCGTGTGAGAAGGTCTGTCTTTTTTATTTATTTAGTGCTCTTACTTTGTCATGTGAGAAAAACTGTTTTTTTAATTTATTGTTCTTGTCCTTTGAGAAAGATTGTCTTATTTATTTATTTATTGCTCGTGATTTGTCATGTGGAAAAAACTGCCCTTTTTATTTCTTACCGTGTGGAAGGATTGCCTTTTTTATTTATTTATTGTTCGCGTCCTATCATGTGAGAAAATCTGTCTTTTTTATTTATTGTTCTTACCCTGCCGTGTGAGAAGGTCTGTCTTTTTTATTTATTTATTGCTCTTACCTTGTCATGTGAGAAAAACTATCTTTTTTATTTATTGTTCTTGTCCTTTGAGAAAGATTGTCTTATTTATTTATTTATTGCTCGTGATCTATCATGTGGAAAAAATTGCCTTTTTTATTTCTTACCGTGTGGAAAAGACTGCTTTTTTAATTTATTTATTGTTCGTGTCCTATCATGTGAGAAAAACTGTCTTTTTTATTTATTGTTCTTACCCTGCCGTGCCAGAAGGTCTGTCTTTTTTATTTATTTATTGCTCCTGCCTTGTCATGTGAGAAGAATTGTCTTTTTTATTTATTGTTCTTACCTTGTTGTGTGGAAAGGACAGTCTTTATTTATTTATTGCTCATGACAAAACTATTTTTTTATTTATTACTCTTGTCGTATGGGAAAGACTGCCTTTTTTATTTATTTATTGGTAATGCTATGTCCCGTGGGAATTGATTTTGTATTTATCTCAATTACTTGATTCTTGAAATGCAACTGCTACAACATTTCAGTCTTGCCTTAAAACACACGCCTAAAGAATGTTTCAATGGATGTCTTAGACTTTCTTAAATTAGGGAATTTTATTTACCACTGGTGATACTTTCACGCGAAGGATAGTGGGAGAGGTGTGTAAAGGAAATAAGAAAAGTAGGGGTACTTACCTCTCCAACTTATCTCAACTCTTAAACCAAAGGTTGCTCTTTGCTCACATGATTGGTACTAACTATAGCATGGTTTATAGTGATTATAGAAAAATACTATAAGAAAGAAAGTAATAAAATGAATCTTTCTAATTATTTGATAAAATATATAGAGCTTACATGAGCATTTTGTGTGTGTCTTACATTAAAATAAAAATAATAATTAATATAAAATAACAGCTTTAGTGTATTCAAATTTCTCTTTCTATTTATAATTAGATAAAAAGAAAATGACCAAATGCATAAGAACGATTAAATAACAAGAAAGGAGGAAGAATACATGTTTCATCAAGTTAAAATACATTATTTTCGCAATATTTCGCCCGGTTGCGAAACCCTTCTCCCACACTCCCGCACTCCACAATGGCAATCCTTCCTCTCACTTCAACGTGCTATCGATGGATTATAAGGCTGATTTGTGCACATTGCTATGGTTCTCCCTCCTCTTCGTAGCCATGGGGAGCCTCACAATCATGAGTTTTATTATAAAAGCCACCCTCACAATCTTCAAAACCACTTGATGCTTATCAAAACCATTGACTTATGCCTTAAACTACCTATGAATAGAGAAAAAAATGGGTCCTTCTTGATAATCTACCCAAAAATCCTTGAATAACCACAATTTTTAGTTATTAAATCACCTTTGTACCACCTTACCATGGTTTTATATCCCAATACCATACATTTTAGCTAAAACATGACTTTTGAGTCAAAAAAAGTCACCACAAAAGATTGACAATGATAGTTTCCTTTGTTATTTTTAAAAATTCATTGAAATCCCAAGCTTTTATTATAGTTTAAATTTGCTTGGTTTATATGTGTTGTGTCCCAAAGCCACTACTCCACTTCCTAGAAAAAAATATCACATTCAAGGTCAGGGTTGTTATCACGAAGGTGAAACCTATTTATCTAAAAATTATGGAGGGTTAAAGGTCAACTCTATGAGAGTGGTTTTTCTCTAATACACTTCGAGCACAACTTAGACTAAAATAGGTATTCCTAGAGATTTGAATAAGTAAAATGGACAATTGAAAACAATGATAGCTAAACCCAAACTATTGATTCAACACCAAATATGTCATTGAGTTGAGAGCAACTTGCTATATCTTAATACCCCAATATAACCAATTTTGACACCATTGCAATTGTTACAAAGTGGGGCAAGATACATGACTCATAGGATATGCTAGATGCAAAATTTATAATTGTTATTCCCTATTTACTATGAAATTATGAACTATATGTAAACTAGAACTAGGCTAGAAATAGTGGTTTAATGATTTTTTCTTTGAGTTGTGTGATTGAGTTTTAATACATTCCTAGATCGATGTTTATCAATGGGTTACAAAGTCAAGCTACTAAGAAAAAAATGTAGTGAAATAAAAAACTGCATAATAGTTTACCAAAGAATAAAATGCATCAAGAATAAGGTAACACATATAAGACATACTTAGTTATCTATTATTAAACTACATAAATCTATGTATAAAATAAAATATGATTATTACAAATACTATAGTATTTTTAAAATGTTGCCACATTTATGAATTTTTACATTCAAAGAAGAAAATATGCTAAGAGGAAACCTTTTTACTTTAAAAAAGTCCCTAAAAATGTATCTACAATACTAGAGACATGAAACACATGACACCCTACAATACTCTTTTATATAAAAAAAAGAATCCACTTCCTTCTTGCAACTAAACTTCAATGATTGAAACCATGAAAAGCTTTGAAGCTTACTCTATCTATTTAGAATATTCATTGACCAATCCATCAAAATAAATAAAAAACATCTCTATAACCTCATAGGGTGAAAACATAAATTGTAGCACTATATCACCAATAAAATCAATGATCTATAAACACACCCACCCAAGAAGGCTTGTCTTAAATTGAATATAGATTGTTGGAGGTAGAGAAGTAGCTGGAGCAATTTTCCAAACTCCATCAATGTTTGGTAGATAGGTGAGTAAATACAATACCAAGAGAAGTAGATAAGGGCCTCCCACCCAAGGTGAATATCTCCAACCCTAAATTCTGACCAATGCTTTGCGGCCTCCCTATTTGCCAACTCTATAGCCTCACTAAAGTTATTGCCTCCCAACCCCCCCACCTCGGTGGCATTCACCCTGGTCAGTGGGGTCCTAGGTATGGTCGGTGGGGTTGGGGCCCTAGATCAATGTTTGGTAGATAGGTGAGTAAATACAATACCATTACAATTGGTGCTCAAAACCATTCGAGAAAAACATACTTTATGAATGGGCTCGCTTAAAATATATCATTTAACTTTTTTATAGTTTGGGTGAGAATCAAAACTATGTCATACCATGTAGGTGGTTTACAAACTATATTAAATAACCAAAAAATACATCTCTTTTATATTTCATGTTTGAGGTACATGGAAACTTGAAACCTTGGTGGAGGTTATAAGTTCCTAGTTCTTGCGAATACTTTCTTGAATTTAGATCTCTTTGAACAACTTCACATTTGTAAAAGCCTAGCCACCTAGTTAGAACTCTTTCAAAAGTCTTCATAAAAAAATTGTGTCACCACATAGAGCCTAGATGGGAACCAACCCTTGTCAAGAACACTGGGTGGTTTTGGAGTCATGCCAAATCTCCAACACCTTGAAATGAATGTCTTCTCCTTGTTGAAACTTTGGACACTCTCAAGAACATGAATTATTTTTAGTAGTTGAAACCTATAATAAAGAAAAAAAGGAGCCAAGCTTTTACCTATACTTCAAAAGTTAAATTTTTATGTCAAGGACCAACAAGGTTGTTAAAACCTTGTTAGCACAACAATACCATTTAAAATAGCCAAAATTTCTCATTCTTTTGATTCTTAGTGAAACCACATTGTTCTCTAACCACCATAATATTCTAAAAAATAACACATTCCTTTTCTTTCCCTTATCTTTGTCATTTTTCACACATCGAGATTGATGTTGAGGGTTTTTAGTTTTGGGGGAACCTAGAACCATCAATATTTGCATAAAATAGTAGGTGTTAGCTTTGGGAAGGAATGAGTCCAGTAGGAACCAATAGAAGTCTAGTTGTACTTGGAGTGGAGAGGAAGCAAGAAATATAAATTAAGATTGTTGAGGCTTGGGTCATAGGCCATAATGGGAACTTGGAAATTGAGGTTCCACGTCTAGACCATTGTTTGAAGTTCATTGAGTACTTAGGAGGTTGCAATAAAGGAGGGAAATGAAAACCAAAAACTTGGCATTATAAGTTCCAATCAAGGCCTAGGGTCTACAAGGGATCATTTTAATACATGTTGGGAGTGGAATTTGAGAGGAAATGGTAACTTAGAACAAAGGGTTTTAGGTTTTAGTTAGGACTTGGGGTCTAATAGGGTATTAAAACAAAATATTTAAGGGGAAGGCATGGCATGGGAGGAAACTCAAACTTAGAACCTAGGGTTCCAAGTCCCAATGGAGGCTCGATGACTGCCAAGAAACCAAAGAAATAAAATTTAAGAAGACAAAACTAGAGATGAATAGTGGCACAAATACATATTTGGACCCAAATATGAAATATTTTATAAATTTTTGAGGCCCTAATAGTTTCTCTAGTTGGGGATGGGTTCCTCTTGTAGGAATTGCAAGAGTCTAGATCTTCGAGTAGACCATAAAATTTTGACTCAAAAAAACATAACACAAGGTTGGAATGATAACACACCTTCATGACCAAGTAAAGAATGATAAAAATATGAAAGATATAACTTTGAACTCACATGTCAAAAATATGAAACTTCATCACTTAAAGGAAAATTAATGATTTAGATGATGACCATGCATGGACCTAGCTCAATTAATTATCCATCTAGAACCATGAGATGTTATACCTTTTAAATTTCATATCTCTTAGCTACTCCATAAGTCCCAAGAAACAAAGGGCCAAATTTTCCATGTTTTCCCTTGTCTTTGAACTTGGAATTTCATAAATAACCATACCATTGACCTAAAAATCCCTTGGTGATGTCCTATTATCAAATATGTGCTTCATTTTTTGTGTATGCTACAAAGTTCTATCATGTGTAGCTCTTTTTTGCTGATCTAACTCAATCAATTTCATAACCTTTTGAAAAATTGCATCATACTGATCATCATCAACACACTACAACAGGGTGTGTGCAAGAAGTTGAGTCCACTTTTTGGCCAAAAAGTGGAAGTGTTTTCCTTGATTTTCAAAATTTTTCACATTTGACGTAAAAATTTGAAGCACTTAAAGATTTAATCTTAAAAAAAGTCAGTAATATGAAATGTAGTACTCAGAGTCTAGTTTCCAAATATACAATTTATTTTAATACCCAAATAATATAAATTGATTTCAATAGGAAAGTCTAAATCCACTGTTTAAAGTCACTTTTTCAAGACCATACCATGCATGTGTATGACAACCATATTTTGACCTAAATAAAAGTATTTTCTAAATCCTTTTGGGAAAAGATTTGCAAGATATTAAATATTGTTCAAGATATTTTTTTATAATTTTTTATTGAATATTTTTTTATGAGTTGTAATTGTTGTTTTGAAAACCCCTCATGTATGTCACACATAAGATGACCTAAAATTATCATTTTTTATTTTCTTTTCAAATTGAAAAGAATTTTCTGAAGATTGTTCACATATAATTTATTTTTAAAAAATTATTTAATAAAAAAATTATTAAAATAATAATAAAACCTATTATTTCAAATTTATGGACCAATTTCATTAAAAAATATTTGAAAAATAGAATTTTTTTTATATAATTATTAAAAAAAACTACATATTTGAAATCTACAAAATCTCATCTATAATGGTTTTTAATCAATTTTTTTTTGTAAAAAACATCTTCAAACATATGTCTAATGTCACTCTTTTCTACTAACACTGGCATGACCTTCAAGTTGTAGGTCAAAACAAGTACAAAGCTAATGGTCGGCTCCCCAAGCATTTTTTCCAACCCAAAACCCATAGTAGAAACGAGGCCATAAATTGACTTTTTAGAAATGAGATCTTATTTAGTATTTTTTTAAATTTTAAGCCTTTATGAAACAAGATCCCATTTATAGATAATAGTATTCAACTTTTGGCTCAGGGTATTTAAGAGAAATGGTATCCCATTTCCTAAATAAGGGATACCATTTTGTTTTTCCTGATTTTAGGATTTTGGCTAAGTCCAAAACTTCCACGAGAAGTGGACTCATATTCTTGCTTTTACCCAGTAATTGATATATAAACAACTCCATGTTGATAAGAATTCTACCCTCTAATCCATTACCAATTCAAATAGACTCCTTTCAATCACTTGTTTTAAATTAACTCTATTAGCCAAGAGATCATACTTCAAATTGTCATCCCATCTCTTCTTATTTTAGTCCAAATTTCTTCTTGTAATATTCATTTTGGACTTTATTTCTCAACTCAACCTATCCATTGATTTAAGGGTGCTATGCTAATGAATGAACCGGATTTATGCTAAAATTGGAGCACATATTTTGCATATCCCAAGATCTAAAGCACATTGCATTATAAGTTTGTTGAACACACCGAAATGATGAGAGGGGGCGGGGGGGGAGGGTGAATTAGCATATACTAAAACTTAAACAAATCCATCTTCTTATTAAACATCAAATCAAATTAACTAAAAGAAGAACATAAATGAAAACATGCACCACACAAGGACACCAAGAATTTTACGTGGAAAACCCAATGAGGGAAAAACCATGGTGAGAGTTAACTCACAATATATGAAGCTCACTACTTACAAAAATAAAAATGTTGTTTAAGGCTCACTGCCTAAGGACTTGTAGGCTAAGGTGCACAACCTTAGGGAAAGATATGTGGACCTACTAAAGAGGCTCACTTCCTAATAGCAAGATACATAGAAATTAAAATGAAAATATGAACATAAATTGCTATAAAAGAAGCATCTAACATATGCTGATGTTGCATTCCCTTTTAAATACAATTACCCCATCATACCGACTTCACACACTTCATATTCAACATACTACATACACTATCCTCAATGTATTAAAAAATGATTTTTTCTTTTATAAATACCCTCTACAACAACTCAAAACCCCAATAAGGTCAACTCGAATATGACCTATAAAATGAAACATGTGATACTACATAGGTCCGATTCAAACATATACATTATGAAGTGAAATAAGTTGCGGATCACAACATGTGGCATAATAGGGCCCAAAATCATCACAACACATCCATCACTTGGAAAAAATAACTAATTAGGATCAACCATAAATAAAGGAAACTAGACTATTGGCCTGACCAACATCAACACCACCAAAATTGCCAATTGTTCATTTTTACACCATTGAGGAGAAACCAAAAGCATCATAAGGACCAAGATGTAAAAAAATTAATTAATAAAAAAAATCCTTACAACCTTCTCCTAAAGAATTTGATCCACATGTTGCCACAAATGAATAAACTAATTGAACATATAAGAAGAGAGCATCCTGAATTGACTGTGACACATCAACAATTAAGATATTGCACTGGGGTTCACCAAAACATCTAAAACACATATAGAAAAACCCATAAACCTCTTTGAATATATCCCCAAGTTTACACAACCATATCTATCACTCCAGAGGAATGTGGAGCAAACTAGAGAACATTTAAGACACTTAACTCTTTTATTTTGCAATCCAGAGAACTATTACATCTAAATCTTGTTGTAGAAATGTTTATGAAATGAAATTATGGGAATAACCACTTTCTTGGTTGGTAAAATTAACTTTAGAATCACACAACTAGATCATTTAATGTGGATGAGTGTAGACTAAAAACTAGAGTCACAAACTTAGGAAAATATGTTGTTTTTACCTTAGACAATCATGCTTTCTTCTGAACTAACTTGCTTATACTAATCCCATGTCTCCATATAATTCAAACCATCTCACTCACATATTCAACTATTAATCTAACTCTAATCATTTCTCAACCCCTTCAACTTCTATGCAAAATATTTATACAAATATGACCTCAAGTTGACATTAGTGACAACACATATTACCAACAATCACCCCCTTTGTCATTGATGAAAATACACATTTTTCTACAAGTCTTCTCTAATCCTTTCTTCTCTTCTAGCTAATAAGGCAATCATCAACACACTCTCCCCCTTTCACATCAAGGACAAAGGAAAAAACATCTTCTACTTATAACAACCCAAAAATGTATAAACTCCCCCTTACTGTATGCTTTCTACAAAAATACACTCCCCTGAGATGGAGATGCCCCAAAAATTGATGCAATATATCTTCAAAAAAATAAAAAGATACATCAATCCTCCACAAAACTATACAAAGACAAAATATTCTTATTTGTACTTTTGCAACTCCCTTGTAGGGTAGAGTGTTTTTGTAAATTACTTTAAGGTATGTCAGAGTTGCAACCCAATGTTCTTTTGTTGAGGTAAGAATATGATTTTGACATTCAAACTACATGTATAAATCCTCAGCCTCATCCAAACTGCTTGGAGACTTCATCTTTTAATCAACCTTTTCTGCTTCAGGAAGCAACCTAGATAACGAAGCAAGTCTCAAGTTGACTGTTTCCCTTAGGTGATGAAACTATTTCTTTATTTATTCTCTTTGATCTTGAGGCAATGACAACTGTGAATGAATATTTTCTATTTGAGCTTTAGTTTATCCATCCATATCCTTTGATTGATCATATATTCTGGTCATTTGTGTGATCTAACTCGATGGAGTCAATTAATAATATCAAGTTTTCACAATACATATTGTTTAATGTTACAAAAATTTCTAGATTAGATTGTGTGAGATTTTCTTGCATCAACGTTTCAGATCACACTCTGTGATCCATCATCAAGATGAAAGAGCTCAAGGAGAAAAGTGGTTATAGTTGTAGACCAACAACAACTTAAATAGAAAAGAAGGTGGGGAAGGAGAAAGGACGAAGGGAAGGTTGCACAAGTACCAATGAAGACAAGACAAAAAATATTTAAAAATTATATTAATTAAAGAGCTAAAAAAAGAAGACAAAGAAGCAAAAAATCAAAGAAACCAACTATAAGGAAAAATGCAAAGAATTGGAATATACAAAACATAACAAGGAACAAGGGATAAATAATAAAAAAATAAAATAGAAGTCTAACTTAAGTTAAATATATACCTATTAACATATTTCTATTATAAAAGAATAAATTAAATAAATAGGCATTATAGCATATATGCCACCAATTATCCCACCATTGGTGCATGTTAAAGAATCCTTAGAGCAAGTTGAAGAAAACTCAGTGGCCACCTCACACATGGAGGAGTAAGATTGCAGAGGTTTTTTGTGAAGTATTTAAGTTTTTGTGCCCTGTTAATATTCCCTTCATAAATCTATGGTCTATAAATTTTGTCCTCTCTCAACATGGCTTCATGATAAATTATGTGAACTCCTCAAAAAGTCATGCATATATGTATTTAAGCTGCAATGTGATGTAATATCTGCCATCTCAAAGACCTATTACAATGGTCTATTACTTAGTCTGGTGATAAATGGATAGTTTTTGTAATCCTTACTTATATATATTTATATAGGATTTAGCCTTTTGCTTAAAAAAAAATATATGTCAATACTTAATTATAAAATTAAAATTAAAATTAAACTATAACATATATGATAAATATCTATATATATATACATGTACATATATGTATATGTATATATATGTAAGAATCTATACATATACATATACATGTGTATATGCATATATTTAAAGAGCTAAAAAAGAAGGCAAAGATGTAAAAATTAATGAAACTAACTAGAAGGAAATTGCAAAGAATTAGAAAAAATAAAACATAGTCAAAATAATTTGATAAAAAGGAAAATAAAATAGATATCCAACTTAAATTAAAAATATATCTATTAGAAAATTTATGTTTAAAAATTAATTGTAAAATTAAGCTATCAAATAAAATTAAAATTAAAAATAAATTATATATATGTATGAGCTATCCATAACGGAAGCAGTGAATGTAGTGGCAACAAAGAAAAATCCTTCTAATTTTATGTTTTGTCAAGTTGATAGTAAGCTGCAAAAACAATGGCCAACACTTAAAGTGCCTTATACAGGTGCTTATGGAGTAAATATTAAGGTGTCAAAAAATTATAGGAATGTTGGGTGGGTAAGGCCTAAGGAAGGATGGGTACAAGTCAATTTTGATGGTGTTGTAAAAGGAAATCCTGGCCCATCTGGTGTAGGATGTGTTATTAGAGATATGCAAGGAAACATTTTGGGTTTTAGAGCTCAAAAATTGTAGGAGGGAAAAAAAATGAATTAGAGGCACATGTTACCTTGTTGACAACGAGCTTTGCATGTAAATTCTTAGTCCAAAAATTACATCTGGAAGGAGATTCTCAAATTATCATAAACACGATAACAAATAGCCAGTCACAAGTTTGGAAGATAAATAAAATCATTAAGCTCATTCGATAGAAGTTAACTTAGTTTCAATATTTTAAAATCTTCCATACTTTATGAAGTGGCAGATGAATTAGTGAATTGGGCTATCAGAAGTAAGTGGGAAAAATGAAAGGTTGTTAAGGAAGAACTTTGAGAGATTTAGTTTGAAGAGGAAAGCTAGAAGCTTGAAGGTTGGTACCTCCATTACCTTTTGAGGCAAGCAAATTTTTTCCAATGTGGATGCAGTATGTTGCAGGTGGATACATGGGTTGATGCAAGAAGTTGGGTCCACAAAAAGCTCAAAAAGTGGAAGTGTTTTTGCTGTTTTTCAGAATTTTTCACACTTGAATTGCAAATTTGAGGCACTTACACAATGAATTTTTAAAAAAGTCAGTAATATGAAATTTAGAGATTTGAATCTAGTTTATAAATATGTAAATTATTCAAATACCCAGATTGTAGAAACTAAATTTTGATAAAGATCTATAAAAACCACTTTTTAAAAGTCCCTGTTTTTTTACCATACCATGCACGTGTACGGACAACACTTTTTGAATCAAATAAAAGTATTCTACTAATTCCTTTTGGGGAAAGAGAGCTAACAACATGAAGATTGATGAAAAATTTTTTTTGTAATTTTTTGTTGAATATTTTTTTTATTATTTAATTTTTATTGGCCTTAATTGTTGTTTTTAAAAATCAACGTGTACGGACAGCATAATTTGACCTAAACTAAACTTTTTTTGAATTTTTTTTTTTCATTGTGTAAAGAATTGTCTAAAGATTGATGTCATATAATTTTTTTTCTAAAAACTTTAACCAAAAAAAAGTTATTAAAAAACAAAAAAAGTCTGATATTTCAAGTTTAATGACTAGTTTGCTTTGAAATTAATTAAAAAATAGAAAATATAATCCAATCTTAATAAAAATTATATATATAAAAACTAGACATTATGTTCTGTAATGGGTTTTAATTTTATAGATTGATTCAGAAAAAAAATTCATCAACCATATTGTCAAAGTTGAACATTCTTCTTCAATCTGCCTTAGTTTTTTAGTTGCAGGTCAAAGGCTAAGGCTCGGATTGCCAAAGCTTTCCCGAACCTAAAACCAAGTCTCCAGGCGGGTTGGGAAACAAATTTTTTAATAATGCATACGCGTTATGAAACGCATACGCGTTATTGAAACAAAATGCGTATGCGTTACCTTTACCCAACGGGTAAAAAAATAACGCGTACGCGTTCCTTTTTAAAAACGCGTACGCGTTCCTTTTTAAGAACGTGTATGCGTTTCATAACGCGTACGCGTTTCTAATATATCCGTTTATCCTGATTTGACATTTTCTGATAGAGTACAATTTTCATGAAACATTCTTTTTCTGCAGTACGGCCCGCAAGTTCGATTTTCTGCATTTTTTATTACAAATTTGTCTTGTGCAGGGCATATTCTATTGCAAATTGGTTGAAAAGTCAAGTGCAGGTTGAATTTTCTGAAGTGGAATCAAGTACAAGAATAATTTACAAGAAGATTCAAAAAAAAGTTTTTGGATGTATTCATGATATTTTTGTGTACTTCAAAGTTCAAAGAAGAAAGGATCTTCATAGTACAAAGTGTTATTTGAATATTTGAAGGAGATAAAAATTTGAAAATTGGTTACAAGTAAATCATTTGTTTTTTCATCAAAAAGGGTTTTGTAACCATGGGATCAAAACAAAGACAAAGAAAAAAGTGTAGAATGTCAATGACACCCGAAGAAATTCAAGCAAATAAAGATATGGAGGCAAAAAGACAAAAAGATAGAAGAGAAAGAATTCGTCAAATGAAAAATTTGGAAGCATCTACTTCAATGAATGTTGAAGAGAAAGTCATGAATGATGAAATGAATGTAGATGATGCAAATGTGGAGATGGTGAATATAGAAGAAAATACAATTATGGAGAGAAACTCAACTATGTCTTCAACTACAACTTTGAATGATATGGAAACAGTACATATGCAAACAGCTTCG
This sequence comes from Sequoiadendron giganteum, assembly GCA_007115665.2. Taxonomy (NCBI): domain Eukaryota; kingdom Viridiplantae; phylum Streptophyta; class Pinopsida; order Cupressales; family Cupressaceae; genus Sequoiadendron; species Sequoiadendron giganteum. The sequence goes on from CM021106.1 coordinate 226,930,711, forward strand.
GGTATGTCTTCAAATCCACCTCCCAATGATATGGAAAATGCACCTATTCAAACAATCTCTCCAGGTATTCTTTCAAACCCAAGTCTTGATAATATTGATTTTGCTTGTTTAGATGAAGCTGGATACACCATTGATGATATCAATAATTATAGGGTTGAAAGAATGCAAAAACAAAAAAATTATGAAAATATATCTTATGAGAATACAAATGCTAATCAAATCCCTCATATTGATGAAAATGAGAATGAAATCTTTTTTACTTTTGAAAATGAAAATGGAACCCCTTGTGTGAATGAAAATGAAACCCCTTGTATGGATGAAGATGAAAATGTTTTTTTTACAATTGAAAAAGATGTGTTAGATAACCTTCGTGGTAAAGTTTCTTGGAGACAAATTAGAACTTATGGAAATAAAATATATAAAATGTTTTTTATAGAAAGAAATTAGGATTCCAATGTCAACTCATGGTGCAATTGATGAGAATGTGGAAAATGAGAAAAGTGATGAAAAAATTAGGTATTTTTGTAAAACCAAAAAAGAAAGATGATTCAGTAGAACAAGTCATTTCTAGTGTTGCTAATGCTATTGATTTTATAGGTAAGAAAAGTCTATCCAAAGATAAAAATGCGGCTCGTCGTGCAATAACAACTGCTTTAGTTGATAAAACAACTTCAAATAAAAGAATGTTAAGTAGGATTAGTAAATGTATAAAAGTAAATCCCAAAACTTTGATTAGAGCTGCTAAAAGAAGAGAAAATATTGAAAATGATCCAATTAATCAATGTTGGAGTTTTAGTGGTAGACTCCCAAGATCAGACATGAAATTAACTAATGAAATTAAATCTTTAATCAATAAATTTTGGCATGATAATACAAGAGTATCACCTAACATTAGAGATGTCTTAAAATTAAGGGTGGGTTCCAAAATTCGTGTACCTCATCCAAAGCATCTCTTAGATATGACTCAAATTGAATTATATAAATTTTTTTTAGATGCTTCAATCTTACCATTGAATATTAAAATAAGTCAAAGATCATTTGAAAAGTGTAAACCTTGGTATGTTAGAATTAATAAGCAACGAATTTCTTGTTGTTGTAAGACTCATGTACAATTTCATTATTATTATGATAGTTTTCGATATATATGATGCACTTTGCATGTTAACCAAATTATGCAGGACATTTGTGTATTAATATGCCACCTGAAAGAATCAAAGATTTTATATCAGTTTTGTTTTGTGAACCCTCTAACGGAAACTTATTTTATTTAAACTCATGTATTTCTAGAGAATGTGATAGATGTGCTAACTTTTCATTATTAGGTGAATGTATGCATGAAATTAGTTTAAATGAATTTGGACAACAATTAGTAGATGTAAAAAGATTCAAAAATGTTGAGTATTCTTTAAAAGATGGAAAAACTGGAAAACGTTGTGAGCTAATTATGGAAAAAAATACTGTGCATGCATTTATTAAAGAATTTAAAGATAAGATTGTACCTAAATATGTTCAACACTCTCAGTATGCTCATTGGCTTGATAATCAATTTCGTTTATGTAAAAACACATTCCCAATTGGAACTATATTGTCGGTTGTTGATTTTGCTGAAAATTATACTCTTGCTCCACAAGAAGAAATTCAATCACAGTATTATAATTCAGTGCAAGTATCTATTTTTGTTCATATTGTTTATAGACATGCAGATGATAGTAGAGAAGATAATAGAATTTTTTTGAGAGAGTACCATTTTTATGTAAGTGATAATCGATTACATTCATTTGAGTTTGTTCAATATTGTTTTGATATATTTTACAAAAATTTAAAAGAAAGAGGAATTCAATTGCTAGAACATCTCATATGGTCAGATAATTGCACGGGTCAATTCAAAAATGCTAGGATGTTTTATTGGTTATGTAGAGTTCATAAGGAAAATAATATCCAGCACATATGGAGTTTTTTTGAAGCCGGTCATGGTAAGGGAGAACACGATGGAGCAGGTGCATGTGTGAAAAGAGCTCTTGCTAGAGAGCAACTAAAATTTGAGGATGCTGCAAAATTTAGAGATGCACATGCAATTGTAGATTGGTGCAATACCAAATTATCTACAAGAGTAAGTGAGAGCTCAATAATTCACCGCTTCTTTTGGTTAGTTGAAGAAAATGATATTTGTTCTCGACAAGATTGTGAAACAATTAATGGATCTGCAAAATGGCATTCATTTAAGAGTTCGAATGCAAACACATGGACAATATGGACAAGGGAGTTGGCATGCTTTTGTCAATTTTGTATTGCAGGTGATTGGGAGGCTTGTGAAAATATGGAATGGGTTGAACAATGGCAACAAAGAGCCTTAACACCTACATCGACACATGTTCAACATGGAACAATAATTGAAGATAATCAAGCGTTCGCATCAGATGATTATGACCGTGTTTCTGATCTTGTACAAGAAGGTACATTATTTATTGAGATGAATTTTATATGTATGCATGTTTATATACATGAATTAAATATAAGTCGTGCTCTTTATTGAATTTTTTATCTATTTTTGTAGGACATGTGTATGCTGTTGTTGCACCCGAGGGGAATGAAGAGGAGACAGAGTACTGGTTGGCTAGATGTGTTGAGAGAAAATATAAGTTGGTACATCCTAGAGTGGATGATGATAACTTTGAGTATCCAACTGGTTCAGTCGTTGTTGTTGGCACCTGGCTTCGAAAATATTTGATAAGAAAGAATGGCTTGCCTGCATTTGAAGATTATGAAAGACACAAGAAGATTATACATTATTCACATTTGATTTTGGCAACCAATATAAAACTAGTTAGATATCACGGGAGGCCTGCTAATAAAGTTTTATGGACACTTTCAATGGATGATCATGAGACAATCATAGATGCATTACAAAAAAGAGAGGATGTGGATGGTACAACAGAGTAAATAAATATTGGTAAGTATATCTAGTTGTATGTATACATTTAATTGATATATATATTTGTCTTTAAATTCATTTCCTTATTAAAGTCTTATATCATTTTTTGTTTCAGGTCTCCCTTAATACAAAAAAGAGAGGAGATGCACTCTTATTACAATGGAATTCGAATCTACAGACAGGTAACTATATATAGTTGTAGATACATTTAGTTGAGAGTATAAATATAAAACTAAATTTAACTCATTGTCATTTTATAAAAAGTTTATAATTTATTTCATATCCCCTTAAGCCATCCTCGTATGTGCCATTAATCCATCCGCTTGCATCCCCTTTAAGTCTCTCTATTAATTCCCCTTAATTCATTCTATTAGGACCCCTTAATCCATATCCTTGTATATCTATCCTTAATCCATCCTCTTGCATCCCCTTAAGTCACTCTCTCAACACCCCTTAAGACATCCCCTTAAGCCATCCTCTTAGGTCACATGGTTTAGATTTTAGGGTTTCTAGGGTTCATGAGATGCTTAGAATAACAAATTTATATGGATTAATGGTTTAGGGTTGATCTCCTAGGATTTAGGTCATGTGGTTTAGGGTTTAGGGTTTCTAGGGTTCATGTGATGCTTAGAATAACAAATTTATATGGATTAATGGTTTAGGGTTGATCTCCTAGGATTTAGGTCACGTGGTTTAGGGTTTAGGGTTTCTAGGGTTCATGTGATGCTTAGAATAACAAATTTATATGGATTAATGGTTTAGGGTTGATCTCCTAGGATTTAGGTCACGTGGTTTAGGGTTTAGGGTTTCTAGGGTTCATGTGATGCTTAGAATAACAAATTTATATGGATTAATGGTTTAGCATTTAGGGTTTAGGGTTTAGGACCCTTAAGTCATATCCTCTTACATGGTTAAGGGTTTAGGGTTTAGGGTTAAGGGTTAAGGGTTTAGGACCCTTAAGTCATATCCTCTTACATGTACCCTTATTCCACAATCTTGCATCCCTTAAGTCACTCACATAATTCCCCTTAAGCCATTCTCATAGGACCCATTAAGCCATACCTTAGGGTTCATGACATGCATCACATTCATCCATCCTATGGAAAACATCATTTGAATTTTTATGAAATTTATAAGATCCAATTTTGTAACTTTTACTATATATTTACTTAAATGAATCAAAAAAATTATAGAACTACTTACAGTTTACATTAATTATTTTTGCAGGTTCTCATCAAGTCGGTCTACCATGCGATTGTCACTGAAAAATTATTTTATCAAGAGACTATGTAAATATCAATTTTTGGTCTTCACGTAAAAATTGATAAGCTAAATAATTGGATATACATGTGCACACATATATGTTTCATCATGTTGTATAGTTGTATGATTTTCAATTAACTTATTAGTAGCATTTTAAAAATCTCATTCCAATTTTATAGATTATACATTTCATATAATTGTTCAAATATTTTCTAGAATTGGTAAATAGTTAAAATTACGCGAGCTCTTAATTTATTATGAATATAATCTAAACTATTTAAGGAATATTTAAATTTATCACCTTTAACCATGTGATAAATTATATATTTATGAAATTTGATTGTAGAGATAAGAATTTATATCTAGTGCATGTATTACTTGAAAATTAGATAAAATATCTAGATCTACATATACATATGAGTGCATATAATCATCAAAATGAACATAACATGATCATAATTGACTGCATATATATAATCATCACATTAAAGTCATCTGATATAAATAAACAAAAATATGTATATGTCAAGTCCAACACATAAAAGTTTAAATAAAACTAGAGATGTCTGGTCTATTTAAAATTTAAAACCATTTAACTATCAGGCTGATCAGTCAAATCAAGTCTCCTCTTTGTTCCAGGTCGATTAGATGTACCTACATCATGCTGTAAAAGAGTACAAGTAACTTGAAATTAGATTTAAATTTATTTATAAATTTTGATATAATTAAACATATTTAAACCTGACAAAATATAAACTTTTGGATAAAAAAAATTAAATTAATTAAATATCTAGTAAATACAATAAAAATGATTTTTAAGACATGAATAATTTACCATATGATCATGTGGATCTACTGGAACATTTTGTTCAACCGGTAGCATAACTGTCACTTGAGAAGATTCAAATGCATGATCTACTATATCCTGCATATTCATATAAAGCAATCAATATGTTAAAACCTCGAATATATATATATATTTAAAAGATCCGTAAAAATTGTTTAGGATATTTAGTAAAGTTTACAACCTTGAATGATATGACCTCAAGATCACGCACCTGAGATTGCCCATGCATAAATGCTGACGATGTCTCAGGTGCACCTGCAATGGGTGTCTCATGAAATGCCTGCATATATATGTACAACAATTTGTATAGATCATTCACGCATGTGTATGTAAATGTAAAAATTAAATTAGATCTATGATGTGTATTTAATTCAAACTTAACAAACTTTTTGAAAGAATGCACCTGAGCTGATGATGACTCAGGAGCGCTCACCACAACTTGTGCTTGGTCAACACTAGGCATGCTCATCTGACCTCCCTGCATCTAGATATAATATATATCAATCACACATCATGTGTAAACATTCAAAATAAATTAGATATATATATATCCACACAAACTAAATTTAATATATATTGGTTTAAGTACCTGACCAAAAGGTGAGCCCATATCTACAACACTCGACATATAGACATGATCATTTTGAGTTTCAGGCATTGTCTGATCATGCGTCTACACCAAACACTTATTGAATTAATATTGTATTATATATATAATTTGATGTTATTATTTAAACATGAATTTTGCACATTCCAAAAAAATATATGTTAAGTTCAAAAGATGAACATACCTGTGTAAGATGATGCTCAGAATATAGTAAATCCATAAATGAATCTGTCTCAGACGCAGGTGGGTCACCTGAAGTGGATGCCTGAGTATTCCTATTGTTGGAGCCTCCATGCTCTCTATTGACCACTTTAGCCGCCGTGTGTGAAGTCTGATGAGTGAGATGTCCTGAAAGTGAACTCAATGCTCCTAATGTCGATAGCATGGTTTGCTGCTGAAATGCAGCAAGAACACCAGGAGAAGCAGGAGGAACAATAGGAGCAATTGGAGAACGTCATTGAGGATCAACACGTGCTCCCAATCTATGTTGGGGCATGCCACGGCCAGCTCCCTGAAATGACCTCATATCAAAATAGTTGGGTTTTAAACCCAGCTCAAACTCTGCCCATAACTTTCTCAAAAAGTATAGGGGCACCTCAGAATTGCCATGTGGTGGAGTATCAAACACCATCCACCATCTATCCCAAAAATGTGCAGCTATCAAGGGGTGCCTACACCATAAAATTGAAATTCATTTTTTGGTGGGTGGAATTGGTTGGCTAGTTTGAGGGTTAAAAAAATATTGGCACATGGCTTCTTTAGTAATTTTAAGGTCATTAATTTCTTTATAAGACAATCCATCTGCATAGAATTGTCTCCTCTCATCTCTCCATTGATGGAACCTATCTAGGTCCGCATCAATAGATCAAACAGAATCGACAACAATTTGCATCATAGATGCAAACCGTGAGAGATGGGGGGAATTCTAGGATCATTTTTAATCAGATCTATATTTTCTTGAATGACTGTAAGATTTGCCCTAATGCTCTCTCTCAACTGATCCTGGTCTACTATAGGGGGTGGGGGGTTAGGAGGAATGGGGTTTTCTGGTGGTGGTGGGTTAGGATCTATGGGATCTATAGGAATATGTGGTTCAGGCATAAAATCCTCAATGCTAAATAGTGGATCCATGTGAATGTACAACCAAATGGCAACTACACATGTTAAACAATTAAAAAATATATATCAACAAACTAATTAAATAATGCACACAATTTGAAAGAACTATTTAAAAATCACATTGAACGTGCACACAAATTCAAAATACAATTCATTTGAAGACAATTCGATTTATAACATTAAAAAATCCATAATGTTCATTAAAAATCCATAGCATGTATACATTCAAGTTTATAATTTAAGTTTGTACAAGTTTTGAAAATTTCAAGTTTGTGGTTTACAATTTGAGTTTTGGGTAAGGGTTTGTGTTCATATTTTAGAATGTAGGGTTTAGAAGATATCTAGGTTTTATGGTTTAGGGTTGATAGATAGGATTATATGGCTCATGATGTATACATATAAGGTTGTAGACATCTATTTCAAGATTTGGGGATTTTGAAAGTTATATATGTATATTAGAAGAACAATAACCATTAAGATCTAGAAATTAAAAAAAATGGTTATAAGGATACATTTAAACATATTAAGGATACATTTAAACATATTTAATAATAGAATCATAGGAATCATGGTATTTGAAAAGGGGAAATGATAATAGGAGTTACCATAGAACACAAAATATTGTTAATATGAGAGACATAAAAGGTATGAGAATTAAATATTATTTTAATAATAAATTATTAAACAATAGTATAGTATGAAACTTAAAGGATGCAAATAAATTAAAATTATAGTGATTAAAAGTAATAATTATGCAAAAAAATAAGGAATCCAAACTACCAATTCAGTAGGGTCAAATCCAAGAAAGTTTGCAACCCAATCCTTCACCAATTATAGATTTTAGAGTTATACATTTTAATTTCTTGATTTTTTTAAATTTTGAGTAATAATAATGAAGGAAAATCTATAAGTTGATGTTTTAGGACCCCCTTCAAGACAAAATGGTAACAATCGACCTAGATTATGTTTTCTAACTTGAACTCTAACCCTAATTGTAATTAAATCGGGTATCATAACCTTAGTTGAACACTAACCCTAAATGAATATAAAATTTTTAATCATAAACCTAATTAAATATTGATTGAATGTTTAACTCTCACCAAAATTACAACCATTTAACCCTAGACTCTTAATTTAATTTTTACCCCAACCCTAGAACCCTACACCAATTGACGGGGCTAATTCTAACTCCAACCCTAACCTGCATCTTAAATTTTATTTCATAATTTCATAATCCTAACCCTAACCCTAATAAAAATATAACCCTAACTCTAAACCTAGTTGAATACAAACCCTAACCTCAACCCTTACCTGAATATTTATCTTAGAACCCTAACCCTAGAAGCAGGTAATTGAATTCTTTAATATTAAACAAGTAAACCTAATCATAACCCTAATTGTAATTTTGAAATCTAACTATACAATATATATTAAAGTTTAAGCCAAACCTTAATT